>LBNU01029610.1:74003-108255 GCA_014162995.1 Artemisia annua
ATGGGTCGCTGCTCATGGTCTCGTATCATCTGGAACCTCGTTTTTAATTGGTGGGGTTTCTCTCTTTCTGGGGATCTCGATTACAAATGTGTTTGCAATTTTGTTAATCGTTTGAGCACTGAGAAAAAAAGGATGTTCTCGCCATTTCATCTCCAATGCTTTGAAGCAGTTATTTTCACCTCTGTATGGCATATTTGGAGAAGCAGAAATGCTAAGGTTTTCCGCTTAAAAGAGTCCAACAGTTGTGATATCTTCAAGGATGTTCAAAGCTTATCATTTTGTTGGGTGAGTAATAGGTGTAAGAAATTCAGATTAGATTGGGATCTTTGGGTGAATAACCCGGTTTTAGCTATATCTCCAATCGTGTAATGTTATTTTGTAGCTTTCTAGCATCTTGCTAGATTTTTGTGTTCTAATAAAAAAGCCGCCGTTCAAAAAAAAAACTGAATAGTGTTTGATGACTTTGATCACTTAACACATACTTTAAAAAATTGATCAGTGATTGTACGAACTCCACAAAACCACAACCAATAGATCATACCAGAAGAATGCACGCATGCGTCTTGAACGGAATAGATACAAAGTCATGAGCTCTTCAGTTTTTTTATTCAAACTGGAATGCGTGGCATGGCTGCACGCAGTGCATATCATTCTAAAAGGTGAACAAAAGCAGCAATGGGTATCCAGGTATACTAGAATTCATTCAGGGAGTATGTATTTTAGTTATGTAGTATCCATCAGACTTCATGTTCATAGAAGCCATGTCACTGGCTTCGATTACTTTAAACTGATATCGTTGCATGAAAAATCGCAAACTGGGTAACAATATTAACACAACCCAAAGCAATACAAATCCTCCTTCTCCTTGTCAGATGACTAAAACCAATAGAACCAACAAGAACCACAACAACAGTTGAATAAAAAACATTCGAAACATCACTAAAGTTCAGTAATTTGCGTGAGTAAAGATAGATAAGCTAACCGATAGTATCCAAGTCAGATCACATGCAACCTCATAGAAATTTTATGACAATGAGAACAAAATTGAATACTGATCAAGCCTATGTGGCTATGTGCATTGCGAAAATAAGAATAATAAGATAATAGAGAGAGACAAAGTGTCACCTTTTTTAATGAAGAAATGCAAGTTAATACAAAATGAGTGCTAAGAAATGAGTGGGAGATCAGTAATTTTTTTTTCAAAGTCTTCCTTCAACAGTGTCTAACTATTTTGATCCAGATGGATTTTTAGAAGAACTTTTTCCCTATTCACCCCAAAGGTACGAAGGTACCAACCCCATTCACCCCAAAATTTTTTTTTCCCCATTCACCCCGGGGGCGACTGGATCCCAAAAAAACTTGGGCAACTTGACCCACATTTTTTGGGCGACTTGTCTTTTAGTGAAAAAGTATATTTTCTTGTCTATAATAAATTACAAGTATACCCTCACATATACTTCATCTTCTCCACCTCACATCTCTCTCTAACCAAAACCTAGCCGCCGCCCTCTTTCGGCCGCGCCACTGCCACACCGCCGGTCACCCAACTACACCGCCACCACCAATCGAATCCCCATCATCTCCTCTTTCCGATCCACCATTACACGCGCCCAAACCCACCATTTTTGGTCTCGTGATAACCAAACGCGCCCTCTCGTGATAACCAAAAGATGTTGTAGAAGCTTTTAGTTTCACAGGTAGTGGGCGGATCGGAGTTCAGTTAGCTCCAAATGTGAAGGTTTTGAAGGAGAAACCAAAAGATGTTGTAGAAGCTTTTAGTTTCACAGGTCGTGAGTTTTGGGGACAAGCCTCTTGATAATCACCCTTCCACGCAACCAACAAATATATAAAAAAAAAAAACCCCCACCGCTTTAAATATATATAAATTCTAACAAAACCCTTTAGCGAAAATCCAGTTTTTTAGTTACAAAAATGGAGGTGACAGGATCTGTGTTTGGTGAGGTACCATGTTGGTTTAAGGATTCGGGTGTGCATGGCCTGAAACAACAACATAGGATGTTTTGTCGGACACGTGTAAGATGTTGTGATAATGGGTTTAGTGACAAGAGTCATGTGGAGTATTATAATGGTGGTGGTACTACTAGGATGGAGGTTGGTACTGTGTTGATTGATCTTGTAGTATTTGTGTTATATTAGTTGGAATTTTAAATGGTACTAGAGATAGAACAAGATTCCTTGGCATACTTTATTTTCTGTTAATATTATAAGACCAGATTCGTTTTCAGTATAAGGTCGCCGGAAAATTTAAGAGGTGGCCGGAGTGGATGGGGGTGGCCGGAGTGGGTGGTGGTTAAAAGGGAATAAATGTACAAGTTTATAAGCTATAGGTACAAAAACATAAGTGAGGGTATACTTGTAATTTACTATGGACAAGAAAGTATACTTTTTCACTAAAAGACAAGTCGCCCAAAAAATGTGGGTCCAGTTGCCCAAGTTTTTTTGGGATCCAGTCGCCCCCGAGGTGAATGGGGAATTTTTTTTTTTTTTTTTTGGGTGAATGAGGTTGGTACCTTTGTACCTTCGGGGTGAATAGGAAAAAAAGCCTTTTTAGAATGCCTCACAGTAAATTGGAGGGTCTTAGGTAGAAATAATTCATAACACTTGTCACCAATAATTCATACTCAAATCACTTTCATCATCTACTCCACTTTATTTGTCAAGTGGTCACCAATAATTCATACTTGGTTCTTTTCTCTAGCTGTCTTCCACATTTCTGGTCAATTATATATTGATTAACATTTGATGCTCAACCAATTTGTTTTGTTCAGTAAACACAACAACCTTGCAGAGCTCGTGAATATTTAAAGTCTGTCTCAGTTTCAAGGTATTCTTACATATTTAACATTTTTGGTATAATTAAGTTACTAATTGCATACACCAAGAAGATCTTACTTTTTTTAATTCACATATACGTTATGTAACGTTTATAAGTTTTGATGTATCATTATTTTGGTATGTATTAATCTTAAAATGAAACTTAGTGAAGTAAATTTGTTTATTTATTAATTTCTAGAAAAATGGATGTTGTATCTGCAATCCCGAAGTGTTTATTTCTAAGTAGCTTATCAGGACTTATGGATAAGCAGTAAAATAAGTAATCCCAAGCAGCCCTTAGTAAGTTAATATACAAAAGTATGGATACTAAAATAACAAATACTACCCATGTAATCTGTTTATACAAACAGGTTGACGGGTCAACCAGAAACCTGCTTAGACCCAAGCTTAACCTGTTTATTTTCGTGTCAGGAAAATGGAAGTTGTATCTTCAATCGTTGGTCCTGTTGTGAATGTTTTGACGGTTCATATTACGCAAAAGCTGAGAAACCTCACTTCCTCCGCGGAACATGTTAAGCACATGAAAATCAGAATGCAGTTTTTGGACGGTCAAAGAGCTGATAACGAAAATCATGTGAGAGCAAACAGTGGAAACAATCGAGAGATACCTGCTCGTGTACCAGGGTGGTTGAAAGATGTTGAAAAGATCAAGGAAGATGTCGACAAAATTTCAAGTAACGACATTGGATGCTTTAATGTCAAAAAGAAGTATCTAGCAGGAAGAAACGCGTTGAGGGTAACGAAGGATATCGAAGGTCTAATTAAAGAGAGCTCTGACATCATCTGGAGTGATGCCCAAATCCCTTTTGGAAGAGTCGATTCCAAACGCCCTGCATCAACATCAACATCAGGTGGAAATACACAAAATGTGTTCGACTCAAGAGTAAAGACATTCAATGATGCACTTAAGCTCCTTCAACAAAATGATGATGATGCAGCTCGAGTGATAGCCTTGTGTGGAATGGGTGGTGTGGGGAAAACCACGCTGATGAAACAACTGAAAGAGGCTGCACATGATAACAAGATGTTTAATTGGATTGTGGATGTAGTTATTGGGAAAGCTTCCAACTTGTCTACAATTCAGAAGGCGATTGCAGCACACATAGGCGAACCTCTAACTGAAACTGATGAAACACTAAGGGCAACTTATCTTTCTAAAAGATTTAAAGGATTTTCTGAGCGTAAAGAAAAGATTCTGGTAATACTGGACGATGTGTGGGAGAAGATTAAACTTGAAGCTATCGGATTAGCAAGTCCTTTGCCTAATGGGTTCAAGTTGTTGCTCACATCACGAGATGCAAATATTTGCCGACAGATTGCAGTTGATGCTGATTCTGTTCTTGAAGTAGTTAGAGTTGATGTCTTGGAGGAAGGCGAAGCACAGGATTTCTTTTCTCGAATCGCAGGAATTTCAGATGAACGTGATCGTGATCTCTATAAAATAGGATGTGGTATTGTTAAAAAATGTGGTTGTTTGCCCCTTGCCATCAAACTCATAGCCGCAACTCTTAACAGTCAAAATGAATTTGTATGGAGACGTACACTCAAGTGTCTGAAGAATAATGATCTTGATAAGAACGTACAAGAAATTATTGAGATAAGCTACAAGAATTTAAAACGAGAAGAGGATAGAGCAATTTTTTTGCTTTGTGGCTTGTTCCCCGAGGACTCTAATATCCCCATAGAAGATCTCACAAGATATGCATGGGGATTAAAACTTTTAAAACAAGTTTCTACCATGGAAGATGCTAGAGACAGCACACAAATGAGTGTTAGCAATCTCAAAAATGCATATTTGTTAATGGATGGCGATAGGCATCACACTGAGAGTGTGAAAATGCATGATCTTGTGCTTGCATTTGTGGTAAATACTGTTTCTAAAGATGGTGAGGATGGATGTTGTATCATTCACCATGAAGATGATTTCTCAAAGTGGAGTGAAGCTGATAGTAAGAGCAAGTCTTGCAAGCAAATTTCGTTAGCATGTAAGGGTATGTCTAAGTTTCCTTGTGACTTTAGGTTTCCAAACCTTTCACTTTTGAAACTTATGCACGGAGATGATTCGCTAAGGGCTTCACAAGACTTTTATGCAACAATGGAAAAACTTCAAGTTATAGCATTTGAGAGAATGGAGTATCCATTAGTTCCCACATCATCTCAGTGCTCCACCAACCTTCGAACCCTTTGTCTCCATGAATGCTCCTTGATGTTTGATTTAGCTTGTATTGGAAATCTTTTGAATCTTGAAGTGCTTAGCTTTGCTAATTCTGGCATTACAACCATACCTTCCACATTCAAAAACTTGAAGAAGCTAAGACTACTCGATGTAACAGGTTGCTACAGTCTTGTTATAGATGACGGTGTCTTGAAAAGCTTAGTGGAACTTGAAGAGCTTTATATGATACCTTATGATCAAAAAACATGCTGCTTCACAGACAACAACTATAGTGAACTTGCAGAGCGTTCAAAGAACCTTCGTGCATTAGAATTTGAATTTATTGGTGACAATGCTCATATGAAGAACATGTCTCATGAGAAACTTGAAAGATTCAAGCTCTCGGTAGGATGTTCTTTTAGAGAAGTTAGAGACTACGTGCACACATATGAAAACAGCTTGAAGCTAGTCACCAACAGAGAAGAACTACTGAAATCTAAAATGAACGAGCTGTTTAAGGTCACAGAAGCACTTCATCTACAAGTGAATGGGATGAATACTCTTGAAGATGTTGACGTGGAATCCCCACATCCTCAACATCCCCCTCGTAACTCTTCGTTTTACAATTTAAGATCTCTTGTAGTTACACGATGTGCAGATTTGAGATACCTTTTCACCCTGAATGTTGCAACAACATTATCAAAGCTCGAGTATCTGGAAATTTCCGGATGCCCTAATATGGAAGCAGTCATACATACTGAGAATGATGGATCAGATATAATTAAGTTTTCCAACTTAAAGTATCTGAGGTTGGCTGAGCTGCCCAACTTATTGCATTTCTGCAATAACGTTGATGTAATTGAGCTGCCATGTCTCATGGAGTTGAAACTTGGAGGCCTTCCAAAATTTACAAGCATTTATCCTGATAACGCAACATCTTTTGGGTCGAGTAATATATCCCCCACGCAATCTTTCTTGAACGAACAGGTAAGTATATGCTTTGTATTAATATACTGATATTAACAATCTTCTCAACTAAAAGTGTTTTAATAACAGGCAGGTTATCTAATGAATGAACAAATCTTTTTACTTTGCAGGATGCGGCTCCTAAGCTGGAGAAACTCGTTGTTTCTAATATGGAGAATTTGAAGGAGATATGGCCTCCTCAGTTTAGTATTAGTAATCTTTGCACATTGAGAGAGCTTACGGTCGAGGGTTGTGGTTCCATTGAAGTCATGTTCAACATGGATTTTGGTGAAATCGAGCAACTTAGCAGCAGCTTGAGAAGCATTAAAGTGAAGAAATGTGATAGTCTTGTGAAGCTTTTTTCATGCAATCCATTTCCATTCTTGAATAATCTACAAGAACTTGAAGTTGAAAGGTGTGATTCAGTTGAAGTGATATTCGACATCGACATGGGATGTGTTGGTGAAATGGATAAAGTTAGCAGCAGCAGGTTGAGAAGCATTCAATTGAAGTATTTAGGGAAGCTGAGAGAGGTGTGGAGGATAAAAGATGCTGGAAATAACTTGATTCATGGATTTGAAGCTGTTGAAAGCATAAGTATTGAAGATTGTGAGGGGTTTGAAAATTTAATCACACCTGCCACAACCACTTTTGATATGAGAGCACTCAAACAGGTTGAAATTGAGAGATGCGGCAGAGAAAGTGAGAGTGATGAATCTGAGAGTGATGAATTGGCTGAGAGTGAGGAATTGACTGAGAGTGAGGAATTGGCTGAGAGTGAGGAATTGACTGAGAGTGAAGCATTGGCTGAGAGTAACCAATATCAAGAGGTACTATCTTTAAATTGAACGCTTAAAACTAACATAAATGACTTGAATGTTATTTATTATTTTTTCATAGAAAAAATAATACGGAGTATAATATTAGAAATAAAGTTTTCCAAACATCTTGAATAAACCACTATTTTTGTTGTGGCTTTTTTACTTGATTTTTCTGACCTTAAAAAACTACTAGTATTTATCTAAAGTAAAGAAAAGTAGCATATTACTATCAAACTATTTCTCATTTGTTATTGACTAAGTTAAAAAAATGGTCCCCGTGGTTTGCTAAAAATTATGGAATTTTCTAAATTTTACTGGCAACTATATCTTGATTTTGAAACTAGTTACAATTTTGTTCCTTAACTCTAGTATGGGTTGTGCATCTGTTGTCCACATAAGAACAAAATAGTGATTTTAGATATTTTTACTTTTTTCCATTTTTATCTAAACCATCTTTAGCTTTTCATCACATGCGTAAAATTTTCTATATGGCGCAAACATCTAAAAACTCTTGTGAACCCATAATATCTTGTTTACTTTTACTGAAAATAATTTTATGAAGACATGTTTTGAAATTAAGATAAAAATTAAGTGTATTTTTGTTCACATGTGCTGGAAAATTGAGTGTGTGTGTGTGTGTTTGTTTTTTCCTCATAATATAGGGACATTTTTGTGATTTTTTTTTTTTTAAATTTATTTATTGTCAAGATATTCTTTTTCTAAACGAGTTAACTATTTAAAAAAAAAAAAAAAAAAAAAAAAAAAAAAAAAAAAATCGCCAGGATACAAACACTAAAACACATAAGGCCCGTTCTGGTTTGTAGATGTGTATGATTATGCTTAGAATTAGATTTGAATTTGGTTTAAGATCTATTAGAGAAAAATATTATATTTAATTTGAAATGATTATTTAAATATTTAGTGGAAGAATTAATAATTAAATTTATTATTTTATCAAATTTAAAGAAGAGAGAAATAGAGTGAAAAGAAAGTTGGCTCCACATATTTATTACTCCATCCGTCCTAAAATAAGTGACATTTGACTTTTGAAGTATTTCCTTTTCAACTTTAACTTTACATATTTTTCTTTGTGTTATATAATTAGTTGTTGAAAAATGTATTAATTAATTGGTTTTTTTAATGTATTTTCATTAATATAATTTTGATCAAGTATTATGAAATACAGACAAACTTATTTAAGGTCGAAGTTGATGAAAAAAGACTTCAAAAAGTCAAAGTGGATACTTATTTTGGGACGGAGGTAGCCCGACCAACTTGGCTGCTTTTATACAACCCCAAATATTTGGACTTATTCCCAATTTTAGGGCCCACATTAACATATCAAACAACTTTTTTCATCATTATTCCTAATCCAAATCCAAAATCCACCAACCAAACGGGCCTTGTTACAAAGAGGCTCGCCCAAAAAATCCCACTTAACAAGAATCCTACAATCTCACTGCACCAGACGTTATAAATTGACCCTATAGTAGAAACAAAGAACACCTAATATCAAATTATGGCTAAACATGAATCAAAACCCGATGAACCAAAAAGACACCTATAATCTCAAAAGAATAACCACCTCCACAAACACCAAGGATACAATGCCAAATGACCTTAATCTCGGAGAGAAATTTTGTAATTCCTTGATCATTTGTCGCACATTCATTTGTATCCAGAATATTCCATAGATTTTTATTTTTTTATTATTTTTTTCTCAAAAATTATAACATTATTTGTGGTTGCAATATGCAGATTACTGTTTTACCCACATCGAGGGAGGAAGTGAATGATGGTATTTCTAAAGTGGCACTCCCATTCTCTCTATTACACACTTTCCATAACCTTCATGAACTTGTTTTGTATGACTACAAAGCTGTGGAGGTGGTGTTTGAGATAACGACTCCAAGTAGTAGAGAATCACCTCACAATACTCAACAACCACCAATACTCCCCTATCTTGAAGATTTACAGTTATATAATATGGGGAGGATGAGTCATGTGTGGAAGTGCAGTTGGAATGAATTCTTATTTCTTCAAAAACCACAGTCACAGTCCTCATTCCATAACCTCACAACCATAACAATGTACGAGTGCAACAGCATCAAGTACTTGTTTTCACCTCTCATGGCGAAACTTCTTTCCAACCTAAAGAAAATTCATATATCTTTTTGTGATGGTATTGAAGAGGTTGTTTCAAACAGAGATGATAAAGATGCGTCTATATATTCCCACACAACCACCACTTTCTTCCCTCATTTAGACACTCTTAGACTTAATAGACTCAGAAATTTAAAGTGTATTGGTGGTGGTGCCAATGGTATATCTACTGGTATTCATGACCAGCTTAAGGTATTTTTCCTATATATTCAGCGACAAAAATTAAGGATGGTTAATTTTGTTAATATTATTACCTCTGTTGATTATATAATCAAATTCTCTCTATCTCTTTTTATTTATTTATTTATTTATTTATTATTATTTTTTTTTCCAGTTATCTCAAGCTTCTTGGTCCTTATGCCAATACGCTAGAGAGATAAGTATAATAGGTTGTGATGCATTGTCAAGTGTGATTCCATGGTATGCTGAAGGACAAATGCAAAAGCTTCAGGTGCTGAACATAAGAGATTGCAAATCGATGACAGAGGTGTTTGAAACTCAAGAGATCAACAAGAGTGGTACTGATGCTGGAAAGTCACTTCCAAGACTAGAATATATTACGACGCTTAAACTACCAAAACTAAAGATCTTGAAAATTCAAGGGTGCAACCTTTTGGAACATATATTCACATTTTCCACTCTTCAGAGCCTCACGCAACTTGAAGAGTTAAAGGTAAAGCATTGCAAGGCAATGGAAGTCATTGTTAGGAAAGAAAATGAAGAGCAAAAAACGGCATCTGATGTGGTGGTCTTTCCTCATTTGAAGTCCCTTAAACTAGTCAATCTACCAAACTTTGTGGGTTTCTTCTTGGGGAAGAATGAATTCACATGGCCAGCATTGGAAAAGGTTGTGATCAGTGAATGCCCACAAATAACGGTGTTCACTTATGGTCAATCTACAGCTCCGAAGCTTAACTTCATAAATACAAGCTTAGGCAAACATAGTTTTGAATGCGGCCTTAACTTTCGTGTGAAGACCACATCGCATCAGGTATTATTTTTATTTTAAATAAAAAAAGAAAAAACCTTCCCATGTCAGGTTCTTTTCTAGACTCGGGCCTTGTGTGTATAACTTACTATTTGAAACACTGCATAAACTTTAGTATTAGAGTCAATTAACCTTATTTATAATTGAAATCTTCATCAAGATTAGCAAATATCAACGGTTTAGTTATGTATGTGATCCCCAAAACCCAACGGTTGTACAATCATGTAGAGCCTTTTGTTTTATTTACTCCCATATGAAGTGGTTTTTTTATTTCATTTTATTTTATTTTATTTTAATCATTAAACAAACTGATATGTACAATTATGTCTGACATAAGCTTGTGTTTTTTTTGACCTTGTAGGCCCGATTACCGAGTTATGAGAGTACAAGCTCATACTGCCCTACTACTATGGAACGGTTGCCTTGGTCTTATCATAATTTGATTGAAGCGGATATGTACAATTATAACCCTGGTGGTGGACAGACTCTTTTTTCATCTGATGAAGTGTCACAACTGCAAAAGCTTGAAACTGTCCGTTGTAGTCACTGTCGGGACATTGAGGAGATATTTGATTCACAAACTGATGCTGAAATTCCAAACTTGAGACAAGTGGACTTGGAGAGGTTAGATATCAAGTATATATGGAAGAGCAAGCAGGGGACAACATTAAAGTTTCCAAACCTAACAAGACTGTCTATTTTTGGATGTGAAAGTTTAGAATATGTATTTACATGTCTCATGGTTGGTAGTCTATTGCAACTCCAGGAACTACATATAAGTTGGTGCAGTAGTATGAAGGTAATTGTGAAGGGAGAAGAAGAAGAAGAATGTGATGCCATAGTGAATGCTTCTGTGGTGTTTCCTTGTCTAAAGTCCTTAAAACTTAATTATCTTAAAAGTCTGGAGGGATTTTGCAAAGGAAAGGAAGCATTTGAATTTCCATCATTGGATACCTTGGAAATTAATTATTGTGAAGAAATGAGGGTTTTCACCAAGGGAGATTTGTCTACTCCAAAGCTACACGCAATTAGTAAAAGGGGTAGGAAGTATAATATCCAAAACAGGCTACTCAACTCTTTCTTTTAAACACCTGAGGGACTAAAACTGTAAAAGTTCTCGTTCTTACGCTTCACAACTCCTTCATCTTCAATGCAATGGTGTCATTCAACGAATCTCATCTCGATTCACCGGCAGAATCAGAATCGTACTCCGGCCAGCCATTCACGTGATCTGTTTTCAGGCAANTTTTTTTTTTTTTTTTTTTTTTTTTTTTTTTTTTTTTTTTTTTTTTTTTTTTTTTTTTTTTTTTTTTTTTTTTTTTTTTTCATTAAATGATTCGTACAATGTTTAAATAAGAGAACTACATAGATGTGTTTTTATTGGCTACTAGTTACACATGTGTTTGAAAATAATTATGAGATCTTATATTTAATTGAACTCTGCAATTTGGTCAAGGTTGGAAAAAAGATAAATCAAGAAGGATACATGGTTTGAAAAGGCACATTCGATTTAGGGTAATTGGCGATGGTTGTATATATATATAGTTTAATTTTATAACGGAGTAATGACCTTTAGTTAAAACGTATAGGCTTGAAACTTCACTTATGGTAATCAAACCTTTTCCTAGTAATAGAAACAAGAGCAGGGGAGGTCACAAAAGTAAGTCAACTAAAATCAAATAAATCGTGCAGTAGGTATAGTTTAGCGTCCTATTTTAGGGAATTTTGTTTATACCAATCTCATCTAGTGACTAAGAAGAGATTAACAACAAAAGGATCAGTCAACTGCCTAATCTTAAGAATATATTGCTGTAGAAATAGTCGAGCGCGATAGTGAAAATAATATGCTCCAGTACTAGTGTCCCATGAATGTTGCAGCCTTTTCTTTTTGGGTATCTCATTAAAAACTGTAAAATATTAATTTGATAAGTTTTCGTGCTAAAATGACTTGTTTGGTCATCATTACAAATACTGTGTTGCTTTGGGTTCACTGCAAAATATTCAAACAATTTACGTAAACTAACAAATCAAACATTGCAATTAACACTAGATGAAGTAATACTTTGTTTGAAAATTAATGCCCTGTACATTTATTCTTATGTGAGCAGTCACTGCAGCGTTTATAGGAATCTATTATCTGATAACCTATTTGCAGCTGTGCAATCAGTGTAAATGATTAGACTTCAGATGTTAAGTAATTTCATTCTAAAGGTATAGATTTATGACAATGTCAGTATGCAAATTCGACACATTCATTAGTTAAAGGAGTTTTTGAGAGATATTAACAACGGGCCCAAACTGCAGATACCATTCATGTTTATATTCTTCTAAAAGCACGTTTGTCACAGTACAGATTCAAAAGGAAACAAGAAAATAGGATTGTCTGCTGGATCTTTGCCGAAATGAAAGGAGGTCCGAAAGTTTCTAAGTACACTGCTATAGCAACTGCTGAACATGTGGGAAGAGTTACGAAAAGTATGGGATTGAAGTCGGTTAACGGATTTACTCATTTCAAAGAAAGAAGCTAGCGAATTTGAGTTTTAGAGATGGATACACAAACTCGAGATCTGTCTAAAACCCGATTGCGTAGATTGAAGACACAACACGAAAGCCACATAAGGAATGCCATTTTAGGAAGCAACGACGTGTATACACTGTGTGTTGTATTTTGCTTTTGTGTTGGTGCAGCATGGTTGTTAAGGTGCCATCAGGAGGCTGCTTGATGTTGCTATGTTTTCACCATCAATTTGTAGCTATGTACGATTGTGTTCTTTTGGATACTCGTAGATGAACGAATTTACGACTTTTTGTCGAATTGGTCATTGAATTGTATAATTTTTTGCTATGTGCTTTGCTTGATTGCTTTTACACGTGTCTGCTTAATAAAACAAGTTATGCGTGATCTTTTCAGTGAGCTTATTCAGGACTTCTGGCTGAAAAACGAATCATTCAGACTCGACTTATAGCTTTTTACAAATATTTAAACTATTAAAATAGCACTGAGCTTGAAGAATGACAGAAACGGCTCTAAAGGATGGATGTCTTGTAAACCAATGTTTGAAACTGATGGCTATTTTGTTACAGACAAATCTTTTATAACATCCTAAAAGAAAATATGGCTATTTTAATGAATTTCCCACCAAAATATTTAAGCCGACTGGTTAAAAATCTTGATACCCGAGTCATTAACCCCGGAAAACAAAGTATTCTCGTCATATAATAAAACACAAACACAACCTACACATAAATATTTCCTGATTACACTGCTGTTAGTCAATGCCCTAAAGACTCGTTAGTCTCATGAGCATTATGAAAATCTGGAAGATCAGCACTCGTTGAGAACTTAACCCATCTTTTCTTCTCATGGTACTTAAGAAAAAGCTGCAAAACTAACCTGATGACTATAGCAAAAACACTCAAATCCATAACCTAAAATATTGATAAAGCCAAAACTAAACAAATTAATATTGGTGGAGGAACACACAAAAAGACCGCACCTACTGTCCCAACCGATATAACTTCACGAAAGCTATGAACTCCAAAATCATACCGAAGTTTTGATCTTTAAGTGTATTGAATGTGGATAATTTTGAACGCACACAAACTGTTGGTAAATTTTTTTGTCGTTGAAGGTTATATATGATGTTTCTTTTTATCAATTTTGTTAACAGAAGCTGTATCAATTTACAGTTTTTATTTTAAAGTTTTCTCTGATTGAAGGAGATACTTTTTCTTACTTGATTTGGGAAACGAATGGCCTAATGTACTCTAATTGTTCAATCAAATGCCTTGATTCAACTCAATTTGCTATATTCATGTGTTAGTAATGGTAGTAGTGATTTGATTGTTTGAGCTGAATGTTATTGTTGAGTTTTGACTGATAGAATCGAAGTGGAGTGTTTCTGCACACTTTTTCTCTTCAAGGATCTGTACATGTTCACGTTCACTTATGTGTTATTAACTTAAATTTATCTACAGCAAGAGTAAGGTGCTACGTAAAGGTGGTAATTTGCGACTCGTTGATTAAACATGGGTCTAGTCAAATAAATATCTATTAGAGGAATGATTTAGTTGGGTCTCCCTATATATTATAGATGTATCTAATTGGTTATATGACAGAAATTGCAATTATATAACAATTACATAATGAGTCTAGGCGGGTCTAGCGGGTAACATTTATTTATTTATGTTTTACTTTTTCATATTTTACTCAAAAGAAAAAATGAAAATAGGCTTGTCAACTCAACAAAAACCCATCTAGACCCGAATCCATTTAGACTCATGTTTCTAAAAGACACATCTAAGCCAAACCCGTTTAGACCCAAACCCATCTATACTCATGACCTGACCCAACCCACCTATTTGCCGTCTCTCGTGCTACATAATTGAGGATTGAACGTGGATCTACTGAAATTGTGGCTTTTTGGTAGTTTAAGTATACTTGCTTTTTTATTTGAGTAAATTACACCGTTAGTTCTTGTGCAGTTGCCAGATTTCACCTTTAGTCCCCTTTACAGATAAATTACGGCAGTCCAGTACTCCACAGTCCACTCCAACGTTTAAATTCTTGCACACTGCTAATCCAATTTTGTAACGACCTTTACATAATCTCTTTAAGTCAAATCATGTGTTCGGCACACGAGGGTGCGGTAGTCTTTTCATTTTTTGTCCTTACAATTATTTCTTTACTCTTTCTTTTGGTTTTGTATAACACATAAAAACGCACACACCATCCGTTCACTTTGACTTAACCGAATTCACAATCCTACTGTTGTTTCTGTTGGTATTTTAGTGTAAAATAGATTGAGTTTAGTATACATATAAGGGTCGACACTTATATGTATATTAACTGGACTAACGGGGGTTCCAAGGGGGCGGTAGCCCCCTTGGTGGGGGTTCGGGGGCAACGCACCAAATAAAACGTTTAATTTGAAACTCGTTATATAACTGTTTTGACAGTTATCTTGCTTCGATATTAACCGTTTTTGACGGTTTGAAACCTATAAACTAGGAGAGAGCGTCTTTCTTAAAAGATACAGAAAAACGTAGGGCTGATCATAACTTTGATCACGCTAATCTCTGCAAACACAACACCATACACAAACTTGAATCAATTATATTTTATCCGGTCGTTAATTGGTATCCAATCCAATTTAATCGATCTGAAAGCGTTCATACTCGTGACTTCTAATTGCTATCAGGATACCCTATTACCCCACATAAACAACAGTTTCCCCATCAGTTATTTCTCACACACCCAATTTTCTTACACGCCCACTTTTCTTTTTCTTTATATACTCAAAACAAATCACAAACAAACATATATGGTTTTCTTTTTTGCTTCGATTTGACTAAAGATCTTGCCACTAATGTCTTTTTTTGTTCGAAATGATATATTAAATGGTTGTATCTTGTTTTATTTCTTGTCTTAGTAATAACAATTTGTTTTATATTTTCTATTGTAAAGTATTTAAAGGTACCAAATTGAATATTTTGGTTGTATATTTAAAGTTAAAAAACAAATTATTAGTGTGTTTATTAAATCAACATACGCTCGCGTCATTTTGTGCATCTAAAAACACATGCTAGAAAAGTCAAAGCATCATGAAATGACACAGTGGTACGTTACCTGGCCTCCTTAAAGGAGGAGCAGAATTCAAATTCCGCTGGATACATATGTGACACTACAAGATAATCACCTATGTGACACTACAAGATAATAGACCTATGGTGACAGAGATTTTAGTGACACCGGGGAAAATCTTAAAATTTTGAGATTTGATGACACTTTTTATGAATAAAATGTGTCTTTAAAGTCAAAAAAAAAAAAAAAAAAATGTATCCTCGCACTTTTTTGCGTGTTTATAAATAGATTTTAACTACGGGAATTACCTACACTTTTTAAGTGTAGGAGAAGCAGATAAAATTTTTATTGACACTTATTTTATACTTTTATTGACACTTTTTACTTTGAATGAAACTCTTTTGACTTTTAGTGATACCTTTTTAAGTGTCACTAAATGACATTTTTTTTTCTTTTTCCCCTTAATGGTAAAGGGCGCAAAAGGCAACAAGAACAATAAAAAAGGACAAAGCTTACAACTGTTAGGACACATCCCTAAAGTTGGTTTTAACATAATAGGTCATGTTGACCAATCATGAACAAGCTAAATGAATAAATATTTTTCTTTTAACAAAATTATGGACCCACTTGTATTTTCCCTCTCACAGAACACACAACATGACCTATCATGTTGATAACAACTTCAGAGGTTCTTTATCCAAATATTGTGCCTAGGTAAGTTAAAGGCTCGTTTTTTTAGATGACCTGAATAAAGAAAAACTTATTTATTTATCCGGTTACTTGTTAGAAAAAAATCCGATATTTTGGAATATAGAACGAGAATTATCAAAACGCGTAAAAACAAAAGTTTAATAAAACATAAGAAAATCACGTTTATATTATAAATTTTTTAATAAAGTATATGAAAATCAAAATTTTTCATTCGGATGCCACCAGACAAGTCACATAAATTTATAAAAATAAATAAAAATTAAAATAAATAAATAATGTATGATATAAAATTAGGAAATGAAATGTAAGTGGAGTGGGGGAGAAACGTATATAAGTGCTTGAAAATTACTACTCCGTATATAATAACCAAAGTTTTCGTTGTCTTCATACAAAGAAAAAAAACACGTAACAAATTTTTATAAATTTGGGGCTTCTGATCTCCGTAGTATTTTATAACAAACTTATGCATTAAGCGATCGATCTGTGTTGTAATATCATTAGATCTTTGCACATTGCCTTTTTTCCCCAAATGGTGAGTTATTTTTAAAACTGACCTATTTTCGTTACGGTATATATTGGTTTTATTGTGATTATATGTTAGCTGATTCTGTTCACTATTGGTTACTGTGAAGTGTTGCATTGTGTTAATAGTTACTTGTATGCGTTTTGTGTATGCTTATGCTATTTTTCCCAATTGATGAATGCTATGGTATTTTGCACATAGTCTCCGCCGCGCATGTCGTTGTAGTTGTTCATATGTGTTTAGTAGCTATGGGAAGCGGTGTTTGTATAGACGTAAATCGACCTACATAGGCATAACCTTCGGTAAAGAGAGAGGAATCCCTTTTGAGGTTACTTAAGGAAAGTCGAGCCGTTTTTGGCTCTGATGTACATTACTTGACCGATATTTTAACCGCAAACGTCTAACAACTAGGCCACCTCGGAGATGTTTTTAAAACATAAAGGGATCCCTTTTTAGGCTATTCGGAGAAATTCAAGCATTCTGCTACTTGAAAATAATTAGAGGTTAATTGTAATGGAATGGCAATGTTGTTTCACTTTTTGTTGGTCCGAAATTTGGGTAAAATGAGAATAGGTTTAAGAATTTAAAAACAAGTTTACACAAGTTCCATTTGACAACTTATATCACCATTCGTACTTTTCAATGTATATAATTCTTATTACAAATAATGAATCAAAGAATTAGAAGGATAGTTACGGAGAACTATCCTTATAGAATGACAATGAAACTCTTCTAGAACTGGATCAAAGCTTGCTAGCTGAGCTTATGATTCAAGGAGATGAGAATACTTTCATTATAACACAGTTTGTATTATTTTTGTGTAAAGAATCTCTAATTTTGCTCTTGACTAACATTCGCATATATATGAGGATAAATTGAAGTCACATCTAGTAGTAGGTTAGGTGTCAAGCATTTGGTGAAAGAGTATATCTTCCATTTTATGCTTTCATATGTAGCTTTACTTCCCAATGTACTTTAGTGAATACTTGAGTTAACTTTGGCTGACTTCCTTGTAAAGTTACTTTTTCCCTACTCTTGAGGAAGTTCCATCCCAATAATTCTTGTCTCACTAAGAGAGAGTATATTCACCGAGACTTTCACTTACTCAGACGTTGTTAAAGTGTTTCTTATTGATCATACCGCATTAACGAGTTAAAGTTTTTCTTCATATGGTTTTTGACGTCCTCGAAGCTAGTTGCTTATAGAGCTTTATACAACACTTGGTGATTTCATATTAGCGAGTAAACTCAACTTAGGCTATTTTATGTTTAAATATTGTCAGAGTGTTGGGCAAATTTTTGGCCCAACACCTTTCTTTCTATGGTATGCACATCGACCATAATGGCAAGTTGTTTAGAAGTTCAAATGAAACTGTTAAACGAATGAGGTTTTCTTGTTGAGGACACTCGCAGAGGTCGAGTTACCCTGTGACTGTTTTTGGCAACCCCAAAATGTTTACCTAACGAAGTTTGAAACAAATTAAAATTGACCAAAATAATACGTTTGAATGTTTTGGGATCATATTGAAACGAAAAAAGTGACAATATTGGCACATGACTGATTTTGACCGTTTTAACATGTCACTAGTTGATATGATGACCATTATAGCACATTGTTTGAAACAATCATGAGCATGCTGAAAGAACAAAAGTAAGTGGGCGATATTTTCCGGCTGGGGCACACTGTCCTAACTAGCTAGTGGGGGTTGTTCTGTTTCTTATTTGTGGAATTGATGTTTGAAGTTGCTTACAAAGGTTGAGAGGTCTATTACTTTGGCAGTTTAACAGCCCTAATGTTAGACTATCCTAGTAATATATCACATGCTTCACGCTGTTGATTTGAGGTTCATTAGATAAGAAGTAAGAGCCGATGTATTGTGTTTAGTCATGCATATTCACTCGGGGACATTTTGGCGCGTTGATACAATTGATTCTTCATGTATTTCACTTGCATGCTACTGCATACGTTCTATTAATGATTGATGAACCTCCCATTTGTCATGCAGTCTACTTCAGCCAGTATCATAGTCGGATCTCAAGTCTGGGTGGAGGATCCTGCGGTAGCTTGGATAGATGCTGAAGTTTTGGAAATTAACGAGAAGGAAGTCAAAGTAAAATGCTCATCAGAAAAAGAAGTAAGTTTTTCATTTGTAGAGTCTACATTTATTAAAGTTTTAGAACATCATATCTACTGAAGATTATCATGTGTTTTTTATGCCTTTATATTGTATAGGTTGTTACTAAAGTGTCCCGCGTGTATCCAAAAGATCCCGAGTTCCCTGAAGGTGGAGTTGATGACATGACAAAGTTGGCTTATTTGCATGAGCCTGGGGTTCTAAGCAATTTAAAAAGTCGATTTGACATGAATGAAATTTATGTGAGTACATACCGTGCATCAATTAGCTTATGATAAATCGTTTATGTCATAACTAAAATCAAGTCTCACCTATACTTGCTTTTAGACTTACACAGGAAATATATTGATTGCGGTGAACCCTTTCAAACGAATACCAAATATATATGACAAAAGCGTGATGGAAAAATATAAAGGGGTAGCTCTTGGGGAACTGAGTCCACATCCTTATGCTATTGCGGATATGGCATACAGGCAATCTTTTATTGTTCTTGCTGCTCATTTTAATTAGTGTCTAGAGGTGGCAAAATTGGTCAGTTGGGTAGCGGGTCACAATGGTATAAGCCGGGTGCTAAACACTTTTCGAGTTCACATCCAATTCATTATGAAAGTTTTATGTGTTAAGTACATTACACTTTTTTCTTTTTCTTTTTTTTTTTCCACAAAATATTGAATCTTTAAAAGAAACGATTTTATTAGGTTGTATGCGTTAAACATACACTGGGCAACTTTTGACTTGACCCATTTCCCCTGTTACCTTTTTCTGCTCTTTTTTATTTTTTATTTTTTATTTTTTTTTTATTTTTTATTTTTTATTATTATTATTTTTTTTTTGTATAAAAAACAACCCGAACCGACCCCTTCATACGTATATTGGCTGATATTGCCACTTCTAATAAGTGAGAACCATAATATTTTATATGCATGAGAATTTAGGACCTCTTTGAATGCAGGCAAATGATTCATGAGGGGATGAGTCAGTCCATTCTGGTCAGTGGAGAAAGTGGAGCTGGTAAGACCGAAAGCACTAAAAACCTTATGCAATACCTTGCTTATATGGGAGGTCGTCCTGGAAGTGATGAGCGGAGTGTAGAGCAGCAAGTCCTAGAAGTAAGTGATATTCATTTGAATCCATGCATGCTGTAACCAATCAATTGTCTGGCCATAATTACTATTATTTCTTCTGATTATAAATTTATTGGTTTAAAGGTGACATTATGAAAATTACCCAATATTTCAAAAAAAAAATCGATGCAAGTATAATTTTGACCTTGTCAGCAGATGACCGGTTTTCTTGGTGCCACATCGGAAATATTCAACATGGTTAAATTTTAAGGGGTCTTAAAAAGATTTCTGTAACCTTGACAGTTTTTTGTGAGTTTCTTACCCATAATAGAATCAGAACAACTTATGTTAGCTTTGATGAGATAACCATTGTCTCTTTGTGGACATTAGTCTCACGTCAATAGGATTTCCTTCTGATTTTCATACGTCACACATTTCTTTCTTTTGGCAGTCTAATCCGGTTTTAGAGGCATTTGGTAACGCGAAGACTGTTAGGAACAACAATTCAAGGTTCACAAAAGCTTTTATGAAGGGATACTTCATTAAAACTAGACTAAAGTTTCAGATATTCACTGTTTTCTATGTTTAACCATATTTATTTAATCGAATTTGAGATTTTCGCAGTCGTTTTGGTAAGTTTGTTGAGATCCAATTCAACGAACAGGGGAGGATATCGGGAGCTGCTATAAGAACTTATTTGCTGGAAAGATCACGTGTTTGTCAAGTTTCTGACCCTGAGAGAAGTTATCATTGCTTTTACATGCTCTGCGCAGCACCACCTGAGGTAATGAGTTTGGTAATCTATGCATGTTTTAATCAATTGCGTAGTGACACGGAAACAATCTTATATATGCATTGTGCTTTCTTTAGATAAAGATATTTTGTTACTTTCTAACGACCTTCATCGGTGCATTTTTCAGGTGTCTGAAAAGTATAAATTGGGGGATCCAAGGACGTTTCGTTACCTTAATCATTCAAACTGTTACCAACTTCCAGGATTGGATGAGGGCAAAGAGTACCTTGCAACAAAACAAGCCATGGAGGTTGTCGGGATCAGTTCTGATGAGCAGGTATCTATCCATGTGATATTAACTAGAATGCAATGATAAAGTGTAAGCTATAATGTTTCTTTCCTACAGGAAGCTATATTCCGTGTTGTGGCTGCAGTTCTTCACTTAGGGAATATTGAATTCAGTAGGGGGAGTGAACCTGATTCCTCTCAACCTAAAGATGATAAATCTCGATTTCATCTGAAAACCGCAGCTGAGCTTTTCATGTAGTTAGTCTTCTTTTATTATTTTTATCTTTATTTATATTTCAAGAAAGTAAGTTGTAAAGTAGACGTAATCTGTTTAGGTGTGATGAGACAGCTCTTCAAGAATCGTTTTGCAAGCGTGTGATGGTAACGCGTGGCGAAAGTATTAAAAAGTCTCTTGATCCAAATTCGGCAGCTATCAGTAGAGATGCTTTGGCCAAAATTGTTTATTCAAGATTATTCGATTGGTAGGTTGATCTAAATGGAAGATTGTTAGCATATGCCAGAGGTGGCAATTTATACCGATTTACTCATTGGTCAACTTTGGTTGTGTTTTATCTCAAACGGGTCATATAAAGATTAGCTAAGAGGGAAACAAGTCAAACACGTTGAAAGTCTCCCGACGTCTATATTAATGCATTAGTTATTTTATATGAAAAATGGATTACAAAGCATCTGCCGGTCAACCCAACCCAACCGGTTTTGCCCGTACAAAGTGGCCCCTTTTGACCCGTTACTTGACCTGTGCATCTTGCCACCTTTACCATATGCTTTTATTTTTCTTCTGCGTTTATAGCTCAAGCTCTTTATTGCATCACCCAGGATTGTGAGCAAGATTAATAATACTATTGGTCAAGATGTGAACTCGAAGTTCTTGATTGGGGTTCTGGATATTTATGGATTCGAGAGCTTCAAGACGAACAGGTGCTTAACTGGTATGCTTTTGGTTCATCATTTAAGATATAGGTTATTTCTTGGAAACAACTTCATGAAAACCCTTACTTAGCAACTTTGTTAATTAAAAAAAAACTCTTTGTTTAATTTGCGACGCTATCTTAATTGTTCATGAACATAAGAAACTTATCATCTGATATCAGTTTAACATATAAATTAATTGTGCCTATGCAGTTTTGAGCAATTTTGCATTAATCTGACTAATGAGAAACTCCAACAACATTTTAATCAGGTTTGTAAACATAAGCATTGGCTTATATTTTATTACCTTTGGAGCATGCATAAGCGTAATCTGGTTGCTGATATACTGATTTTCTTTTTGGCAGCATGTTTTCAAGATGGAACAAGAAGAATATACAAAGGAAGAAATCGATTGGAGTTACATAGAGTTCGTGGACAATCAAGATATTCTAGATCTCATTGAAAAGGTCCGTGCATATTTAGGGACTAATTCCCTCTAGGTCCTGCCTCATTATAGGTACCAAATACTAGAGGTGGCAAGGTCAATCTCGATTGGTAGGTTGATCTAAATGGAAGATTGTTAGCATATGCCAGAGGTGGCAATTTATACTGATTTACTCATTGGTCAACTTTGGTTGTGTTTTATCTCAAACGGGTCAAATAAAGATTAGCTAAGAGGGAAACAAGTCAAACACGTTGAAAGTCTCCCGACGTCTATATTAATGCATTAGTTATTTTATATGAAAAATGGATTACAAAGCGTCTGCCGGTCAACCCAACCCAACCGGTTTTGCCCCGTACAAAATGGCCCCTTTTGACCTGTTACTTGACCTGTGCATCTTGCCACCTTTACCATATGTTTTTATTTTTCTTCTGCGTTTGCATCACCCAGGATTGTGAGCAAGATTAATAATACTATTGGTCAAGATGCGAACTCGAAGTTCTTGATTGGGGTTCTGGATATTTATGGATTCGAGAGCTTCAAGACGAACAGGTGCTTAACTGGTATGCTTTTGGTTCATCATTTAAGATATAGGTTATTTCTTGGAAACAACTTCATAAAAACCCTTACTTAGCAACTTTGTTAATTAAAAAAAACTCTTTGTTTAATTTGCGACGCTGTCTTAATTGTTCATGAACATAAGAAACTTATCATCTGATATCAGTTTAACATATAAATTAATTGTGCCTATGCAGTTTTGAGCAATTTTGCATTAATCTGACTAATGAGAAACTCCAACAACATTTTAATCAGGTTTGTAAACATAAGCATTGGCTTATATTTTATTACCTTTGGAGCATGCATAAGGGTAATCTGGTTGCTGATATACTGATTTTCTTTTTGGCAGCATGTTTTCAAGATGGAGCAAGAAGAATATACAAAGGAGGAAATCGATTGGAGTTACATAGAGTTCGTGGACAATCAAGATATTCTAGATCTCATTGAAAAGGTCCGTGAATATTTAGGGACTAATTCCCTCTACGTCCTGCCTCATTATAGGTACCAAATACTAGAGGTGGCAAGGTCAACCAGTTTACTATGAGTGGGTTGATTCGGGTTATATCGTATCTCTTTCGAGTAAATAATACAGCGTTGTACCTGTTATAATAAGATAAAGTAAAAATTGGGATAAAAAGTGTTTCGGGTTATTTTGGTCTAACAATCGCCAATATGACCTGAATGGCTGATTTATTTTGTCACGTTAGCCAACCCGCCACCTCTAGCTGTTTGTAATATCTTTCTCGTTTTATTGAATCTGGTTCTTGATTGCTTCAGAAACCCGGGGGAATCCTTGCTCTTTTGGACGAAGCTTGGTATGTATGCATTTCACACATATAGCAAACTATTTGTTACTGTTACTCTATTTATTAAAGTGGTTTAGTCTCGTCTAATTTTGACGTAGTTTTCAAAAATTATCCAAAACTGACCATGCTGATTCCATGCAGCATGTTTCCAAGATCTACTAACGCTACCTTTGCGGAAAAGCTTTACCAGACGTTCAAAGATCACAAACGTTTTAAGAAGCCAAAGCTATCAACGACAGACTTCACCATCTGCCACTATGCTGGTGATGTATGCATTTATATTCCCTTTTATCGCACAGTAGTCACTGAAATGGATAAATCCAAACACCCCTCCATTTGTACTGATATAAAGATGTAAAAAGTGAAAAATCATTTATCATTTATTTGAAGTCATCTTCTTTCAGGTCACGTACCAAAGTGATTACTTCTTGGATAAGAACAAGGACTATGTTGTTGCGGAGCATCAGGCTCTCATGAATGCTTCAAAGTGTTTCTTTGTATCAAGCTTATTCCCACCTTCTTCTCAAGATTCATCTAAAGCTTCAAAGTTCATATCTATCGGTTCCCAATTCAAGGTTAATTTTTATTCATTATTCTTGCATTTCATAAAAAGGTGGAATTTTAATCCATTTACACATGTAACTAAATTATGATTCTCTTGTTTTCACAGCAACAATTACAAGCCTTGCTTGAGACACTTAGTCACACAGAGCCACATTACGTCCGCTGTGTCAAACCGAATAATCTTCTACAGCCTGATATATTTGAGAATCAGAATATTCTGCAGCAACTTCGATGTGGGGTAAGTTTAGCACGTATAGACAGAATATTCTGCTATTGTAACATTTCTTTAATCATTTAAACATATTAAGTACTTTTGAATTATTAAAGAAGTGAACAAAAAATGCTGATGGCCAACCCGGCGCACGCTGTTCCAAAATATTACTCATTTTTCCCCGAACCCATTTTGACTCGGCATGCATACACTATTGCTATTTCAGGGAGTTATGGAGGCAATCAGGATCAGTTGTGCAGGCTTTCCTACTCGTAAACCGTTCCATGAATTTGTAGAGCGCTTCAAAATACTTTCACCTACTGTTATAAAACTAAGGTAGGCGCATCAACTCCAATTTATAGCCCACTTTAAAGTCCGTATAACATGCTTTGATATTTTTATCTTGCATTCAACTCTAGTGATGAGGTGGAGGCTTCAAAGATTCTATTAGAGAAAGCGAACCTTCAAGGTTATCAGGTACACGGAATATTATTTTTAAATGGTAGCCTCACGTGCTATGACTTTTATAATGTTTCTGATCAGAAGTCTTGCAGATAGGTAAAACGAAAGTGTTTCTCAGAGCAGGTCAGATGGCAGAAATAGATGCTCGAAGAAGCGAGGTTTTAGGAAGATCTGCTACCAAAATCCAGACAAAATTTCGCGGGAATTCTGCATGCAAGAAGTTTATCTTATTAAGATCTGCAGCAATACCATTACAAACTATATGTAGAGGTAATGATTGTTAAGAACTACATGCAAGAAGTTTATCTTGATGGTTAACTGAAATAGAATTTGGAAAGCTTGTTTATATAGTATATTGTTACAGGGGAAGTTGCACGTCTTTTCTATGAGCATCGGAGAAGAGAAAGGGCATGTTTGAGGATCCAGAAAAAGGCACGCATGCGTCAGGAGAGGAATAGATACAAATTAATGAGCTATTCTGTTATTTTTATTCAAAACGGAATGCGTGGCATGGCTGCACGCAATGCATATCATTCTAAAAGGCGAACAAAGGCAGCAATCGGTATCCAGGTATACTAGAATTCATTCAGGAAGTACATATTTTAGTTATGTAGCTAGTATCCATCAGACTCCATGTTCATAAAANAATATTCTGCAGCAACTTCGATGTGGGGTAAGTTTAGCACGTATAGACAGAATATTCTGCTATTGTAACATTTCTTTAATCATTTAAACATATTATGTACTTTTGAAATTATTAAAGAAGTGGACAAAAAATGCTTATGGCCAACCCGGCGCACGCTGTTCCAAAATATTACTCATTTTTCCCCGAACCCATTTTGACTCGGCATGCATACACTGTTGCTATTTCAGGGAGTTATGGAGGCAATCAGGATCAGTTGTGCAGGCTTTCCTACTCGTAAACCGTTCCATGAATTTGTAGAGCGCTTCAAAATACTTTCACCTACTGTTATAAAACTAAGGTAGGCGCATCAACTCCAATTTATAGCCCACTTTAAAGTCCGTATAACATGCTTTGATATTTTTATCTTGCATTCAACTCTAGTGATGAGGTGGAGGCTTCAAAGATTCTATTAGAGAAAGCGAACCTTCAAGGTTATCAGGTACACGGAATATTATTTTTAAATGGTAGCCTCACGTGCTATGACTTTTATAATGTTTCTAATCAAAAGTCTTGCAGATAGGTAAAACGAAAGTGTTTCTCAGAGCAGGTCAGATGGCAGAAATAGATGCTCGAAGAAGCGAGGTTTTAGGAAGATCTGCTACCAAAATCCAGACAAAATTTCGCGGGAATTCTGCATGCAAGAAGTTTATCTTATTAAGATCTGCAGCAATACCATTACAAACTATATGTAGAGGTAATGATTGTTAAGAACTACATGCAAGAAGTTTATCTTGATGGTTAACTGAAATAGAATTTGGAAAGCTTGTTTATATAGTATATTGTTACAGGGGAAGTTGCACGTCTTTTCTATGAGCATCGGAGAAGAGAAAGGGCATGTTTGAGGATCCAGAAAAAGGCACGCATGCGTCAGGAGAGGAATAGATACAAATTAATGAGCTATTCTGTTATTTTTATTCAAAACGGAATGCGTGGCATGGCTGCACGCAATGCATATCATTCTAAAAGGCGAACAAAGGCAGCAATCGGTATCCAGGTATACTAGAATTCATTCAGGAAGTACATATTTTAGTTATGTAGCTAGTATCCATCAGACTCCATGTTCATAAAATCCATGTCACTGGCTTCAATTATTTTAAACTGATATCGTTGCATGAAAAATTGCAGAGTCGATGTCGACGACATTTGGCTGTCCGTCGATATTTAAAAATGAGGAAAGTAGCAATTTACGTTCAGTCTGTCGCCAGAAAAGACATGGCACGCATGGAACTAAAGAGTCTGAAAAAGGTAACTAATCTTTCATCTGCTTTATGTTCTTTAAATTGGCTTAGAACAAAACATCAGCTGGTATTTTTATTTTTCTAGTTCGACATTACTCTATGTATATTATAAACGGTCCGCTTCTTGAAATCTTGATGTCGAAGTTGGTTAAAGTAATAAGCACCGTGGAAGTTCGAGTCAAAACTATATTTTCTGCATTCACCATTAGGTATATGTGTATGTGAAATCTGCAAATGTTTGCTCTACTGTAGGCTGCGAAGGATACCAGTGATCTCCAAGATGCCAAATCTAAATTGGAAAGAGAAGTCAAAAAACTCGCTATGCGGTTGCAGGAGGAGGAACGCACAAGGGTGAGTATTCTTTTAACATATCAATTTAGTTTAGTAACTATTTAAACTCTAGTTAACTCTATAGTGCATAATTTAGAATGACTTTGAATCTGGCTGATTTTTGTTAGTTTTTTTTATTTATATAGGCCGATTTGGAGGAAGCTAAAAAATTGGAATCAGCAAGACTACAGTCTGCTTTAAAGGATTTGGAAGTTAAATTGGTGCGTCATACCTTTCTGGCTATTTCTTTTATTTTTTGATATACAAGAAGTTAATAAGAGATTACATAGATTCGTTTTTACCTTTTGGATTTTCCTCCATATATTTTTTATTGTTTGATATTCTTATAAATTTGTAGGCTAATATGGTGGAAGCTAAGAATAAGGAATCTGCAGAACTGCAGTCTGTTATACAAGAAAAGGAAGTTCAATTGGTACTTGAATACGTTCCAAGAACTTAAGATATTTCTTGTTACACTAAAAGAACAAAGCTACTTGTTTTTTATTGTTTGAAGTGCTCCCAATTTTGTAGGCTGATTTGGAGGAAGCTAAAAATACGGAAAATGCAGAACTACAGTCTGCGTTAAAGGAGTTGAAAACTCAATTGGTGCTCGATCTTTTATCCTCAAACTGTCAAAGCACACATCATACAAAGCAAAACTTAAGTTTGACTTTTTTTGATTGTTAATTTGCTTTCAAAATTTGCAGGCTGATATGGAGGAAGCTAAAACTGAGGAAAATGCAAAATTGCAGTCTGCTTTAGAGGAGTTGGAAACGCAATTGGTATTTTTTTTTTCTCAACAAACCATGTAATATAAGATCATACAAAGAAAAAAAATATAATTTGAACTTTTGATTGAATAATTTGCTTTTAAAATTTGCAGGCTGATATGGATGAAACTAAAACTGAGGAAAATGCAAAATTGCAGTCTGCTTTAAAGGAGTTGGAAACGCAATTGGTAAATTTTATTCTCAACGAACCATGTAATATGGGATCATACAAATCAAAAATATAGTTTGAACTTTTGTGATTGCTTAATTTGCTTTCAAAATGGAAGGATGATACAAAAGAAGCTAAAACCGAGGAAAATGCAAAATTGCAGTCTGCTTTAGAGGAGTTGGAAACGCAATTGGTATTTTTTTTCCCTCAACAAACCTTGTAATATGAGATCATACAAAGCAAAACTTAAGTTTGACTTTTTTGTTGCTTAATTTGCTTTCAAAATTTGCAGGCGGATATGGGGGAAGCTAAAACTGCAGAAAATGCAAAATTGCAGTCTACTTTAAAGGAGTTGGAAACTAAAATGGTGCTCATTTTTATTCACAAAAGCATGAAATATGAGATCATACAAAGAAAAACTTTAGTTTTAACTTTTTGGTTCTTTAATTTGCTTTCAAATTTTGCAGGCTGATATGGACAAAGCTAAAACTGAGGAAAATGCAAAATTGCAGTCTACACTAAAAGAGATGGAAGTTGAACGGGTACTGCGTATCTCTTTCAACTTGTTCACTTTTTTCAAATTGATTGTTTTTATCACATAATTATGCTTTAAAATTTTGTAGGCTGATATGGAAGAAATGAAAAATAAGGAGATTGGAAATTTGCAGTCTGCTATAAAAGATATGGAAGTTCATTTGGTGTGCAGTTTCTACTGTACTTTTTTTTTTTTTTTTTTTTTTTTTTTTTTTAAATAAAATTGATGTTTTTTTTATGCTTACAATGTTTGTAGGCTGACATGAAGGAAACGAAAAATAAGGAGACTGGAAATTTGCAGTCTGCTATAAAAGATATGGAAGTTCAATTGGTTCTCAATTCTGTCCAAAAACTTGTTTTATTCTTATTTCAATATTTGTTTTCAATTGTTGTTCAAGTGCTTTAAACTTTTGTAGGCTGATATGGAGGAAAGTAAAAATAAGGAAAATGCAAAGTTGCAGTCGGCTATAGAAGAGATAAGAGTTCAATTCCAAGAAACAAAAGATCTACTGGAAGCTGCAAAGAGTGAAATGGAGCAAGTTCGTGTTGCGGATAATGAGAAAATAGAGACACTTACTACTGACAACGAGAAACTCAAGGTAAGGTTTTGAAGTCAAGCATGCCCGTTTTTGCTTACTCCAAAATTTTTGTACTTATAATCAGGCTTTGGTGACTATAAGGTCTATAACCAGAGGTGGAAAAATGGCATTTTGGGGCCATTCACAAAATGGGTTCGGATTAATACGGGAAATTTTGGAAATACCTGTCACATGTGTTTCCCAAGTGCTCAAACGTTTACAAAAACGGGTCATTTGGGTTATATTATTTAGACTTTGGGAAGGGATTGTTGGTCTAATTTGCTGTATTTCATGGTTTTGGAACATTTGTAGGACACGATTAGTTCATTAGAACAGGAAAATAGTGAAATACAAAAGAAATTTGAAGAGACCAGTAAATTGAGTGAAGATAGGTTGAAGGAGGCTATGGATGCAGAATCTAAGATAATTGACTTGAAGCTTGACATGCAAAGGTTGTCTGATGATTTTTTAAATATGCTTCCAGTTTTCTAGCCTTCTTTTTATGAAAACTTTATGATATTACTATTTGAAGCTGAAAAAGTGGCTTCCTTTTTGCTGTACTTCTTTAGTCTTCAAGAAAAGATTGCTGACATGGAAGCCGAGGACCAAATGCTGAGACAAAAGGTGATGTCGAAACTGCTAACTATAATTGAAAACCACTGTTCTTAGTTTTCACTCATATATCTAAGGGTCAACAGCCTTGATGCAAACAGAATAAGTATTAAAAATTTTGAAAATTCATGGCATTGCCACATCAGCAGCCACGTAGAAAATACTATAATAATTCAAAACTAATTACGAGTCAAAAGCAAAACTAGTAACTCATTGCTATAAACATGAGTCTTTGTAAAGTAGGTTGCTTTAGAGCATCAAAAAAGGTTCGTCCATAAACAGAAAGAGGAAAAAGCAAGTTGCTATTTTACTTATTTGTGTCTTTTTGAGAACTTAATCTGAAAATACATGGTTTTATTTAAATCCAAATTTGTTAGGGTCCACAGCACTCCTACTGGTGGCCTCAACGTTCGATCTATGGTCTAACGTAGTCACAATATACCAAAGTACACGAAATAATCAAGAAATATCTTTGTATATATTGAAATAATAAATTAGTCATCAAGTATTGTTTTTACAGAATCTAAACTATTTATAAGAAGTGAAAAGGTGCAAGTAAAGGTTGTGTTGGTTCGAATAGAACCAACAGATGTGTCTCTTAGTTTGTAACCAAAAACAGTTATTCCCTGCGTGTTGACTTTTGTGTAGTTGACTTTTACTTCGGGTTTGACCTTTAATATGGGTAGATTGGGATTAACCCAATATTCTCCCCCTTAATCACAATCGTCGTCTCCTAGATCTTTAACTCCAATAAGTTGTCTCATTGTTAGAAATTTGATCTTCGGTAGTGCCTTTGTGAGTATGTCAGCCTTCTGATATTCTCCACTTATAAATTCAACTTGTAAGTCTTCTCTTTCAACGCATTCTCGTATGAAGTGGTACTTCGTATCAATGTGTTTACTTCTCCCGTGAAAAACAGGATTCTTCATTAGTTCTATAGCTGATTTGTTATCAACCATAATAGTTACCTTTTCTTCCTTTGAGTGTGTAAGTCTGCTTAGTAGTCTTTTCAACCATAATGCTTGTGTTGTTGTTGCAGTTGCTGCAATAAATTCAGATTCGCATGATGATAATGCTACAGTGGCTTGCTTCTGTGTGCTCTAGCTAATTGGGGAATCACCATAGTAGAAAATGATTCAAGTAGTTCCTTTGCCTTCTTGAGTGTTGACTCCATAACTACTGTCGCTAAAGCCTTGTATCTTGTTTCCTCCATTATGTTTGTAGGTGATACCATAGTTCTTTGTTCCTTTAACATAACGTAGTACTTGCCTTATGGCTTTCATGTGTTGCTCTTTTGGTTCTTGCATAAACCGACTAAGTAATCCAATGGAATAACTTAAGTCAGGTCTTGTGTGAAGTAGATATCTTAGACATCCAATTAAGCTTCTATATTCAGTTGAGTTGACCATTGTTCCTTCAGTATTCTTTGTTAATCTTGTTCCTGGGTCCAAAGGTATTAGGGTTTCGTTGCAGTCTGTCATTCCAACTTCCTTTAGAATCTTGGTCGAGTAAGCAGATTGCTTTATTGATATGTCACCTCCAGTTTGTGTGACTTCTATCCCTAGATAGTAAGCTAATAGTTCGAGGTCACTCATTCAAATTTGTCTTCCATTTGAGCTTTAAATTTGTCGATCTCATTCTTTGGTGTGCCAGTGATGATTAGATCATCAACATAGACTCCTATTAGTAGAATTGAGACTTTTTAATGCCTTCGTGTAGATCGCTTGTTCTAATGCACATTTCTTGAAATCTAAGGACTTCAAGGTGTTGTCCAGCTTTATGTTCCATGCACGTGGTGCTTATCTTAGTCCATATAGCGCTTTTATAAGCCTATACACCTTTTCAGGATTCTTCTTTTTTATGAAACCTTCTGGTTGCGAAACATATACTTCTTCTTTTAAATCTCCATGTAGAAATGCAGATTTTACATCAAGGTGATGTACTTCCCATTTATTGTTAGCAGCTATGGCGAGTAATAATCTTATAGTTTCCATCTTCCTCAAAGTCTATGCCATGCTCTTGAATGTAGCCTTTTGCTACTAGTCTTGCTTTATGCTTAACTATGTTTCCATTAGCATCTTTCTTGGTCTTGAATACCCATTTTAAGCCGATTGCTTTATGTCCTTTAGGTAAAGTGGTTAGTTCCCATGTGTTATTTCTATTGATAGAATCTAACTCGACCTTCATTGCTTCGATCCATTTTTGATCGTTTGATGCTTCCTTGTAATTCTTAGGTTCATCTTCAGCAAGTAATAACTCTCAGTGTCTTCATATAAATCATTCAAAGTTCTAAAACCTCTTATAGGTGTATGATCATAGTGTGAGTGTGAAGCTGTGGTTGATGTTGAACCATTATCACTTTGATAGGTTGATCGTATTGAGTTGATTGGTTTAACTTGAGAATTTACTCGTGATGAAATTGTTGATGGTGTGTGAAGTGTTTGTGATTGTGAGGGTGAGCTTGTTGTTGATGTGGTGTAATCATCATCATCATTTTTGGGAAAATCATTGTCTTTGTCATTTGGTTGGATATCTTGATCCTGGTGTTCATTTGTGGCTTCAAGATCTTGATCATGGTGTTCATTTGTGGTTTCAAGATCTTCAATTTTGAAGTCAATCCATTCAGGTTCATCATTAGTGTGTTCACTCATGTAATCCTTCCAATCCCATGCTTCTTCCTCTTTAAACTTCACATCTCTACTAACACATATCCTTTGTGTTGTTGGATCAAATAATCTATAAGCTTTTGATCCTTGTTCATTGCCTAAGTATACCATCTTGTTGCTTCTATCATCAAGCTTTGTTAAGCGTTGTGATGGTACCTTTGCATATGCTATGCAACCGAAAACTCTTAGATTTTCTAGGTTTGGCTTTCTTTGGGAATGGTGCTCTACTATATTTACCAACTAAACAAACATCACAGATTGTGTTGTATGTTTAATGGCAGGTATTCCTTTTACCCACAAACTCTCTTTGAGCCATAGATTTTAATGATTTAAAGTTGAGATGTCCTAGTCTTGCGTGCCATAACCAAGTGTTATCCTTTAAGTTTGCTAATAAACAAACAGGTGTGCCTATTCTCAGACTTGCTTTATATAGACGGTTTCTTTGTCTTGTGACTTTTATGAAGATTTTGTCGTCCATGTCATAAAGTCGTAGTTCATTATCTTCCATTACAACTTTACAACCAATTTCGGTGAATTGTCCAAGGCTCAATAAATTGCTCTTCAGGCTTGGGATGTAATAAACGTGTGAAATACTTCTTCGTTTTTCGTCATCACATTATATTAGAATTGAACCTTTGCCTTTGATCTCTATGTGTGATCCATCTCCGAATTTCACTTTTCCACTAACTTTCTCATCTAGATCTTTGAAATGTTCTTTCACTCCAGTCATATGGTTACTAGCTCCATTGTCCAAATACCATAGACTATCCATATTTGTCTTTTTAGTTTCTACTTCTTCGTGTAGTGAGACATTTTGGTTTCAACTTCTTCTACAAGTGGATCTTCTAAAATTGCCATTAATAAGGTCGATTCTAAGTCCTCCTCGACAAGATTAGATTGCACATTAGTGTTTGTCTTAGCATAACACTTGCTTGCATAATGTCCTTTCTTGTTGCATTTGTAACAAGTTACATTGCTAGGATCATAGTTTGATCTTTTGAAGTTGTTATGAGGTTTTTCTCCCTCTTTTCTTTCTCCTTTAAATTTCTCGTGGTTTCTATCTTGTGAAAATTTATGTCTTCCACTACCACGTCCTTTAAAATGCTTTCCTCTACCTTCATGTCGTGTGAACATCAATTTCTCTTGATTGTTCTCCTGTTTCCCTTTCTTAAACTTAATCCTTTCTTCATAGGTCTTAAGTCTTCCAATTGCTTCTTCAAGTGTCATAGTGTTTAGATCGGAATATTGTTCTATAGATGCAACTATTTGCAGATACCTATCAGGTTAGTAATTTCCTAACTAAGTTTTGATCTTTTATTGTGTGTCCTAGACTGGCGGCTTTGTTTACAAGAGTTGTGAGTTTTCCTGTAAAGGTGTCGATTGTTTCATCTTCCTTCATATGTAACAACTCAAGTTCATATCTGAGTGTTTGAAGTCTGGCTTGTTGAACTCTCTCTTCGCCTAAATGTCTAGTTTTCAAAGCATCCCATATTGCTTTCGGGGTTTTATGCTTTGTTAATTGAAGTAATTGTTCTTCGGGTAAGGATTGGTAAAGGTATGCAATAGCAGTTTTCTCCTTTTTCTTATCGGGTTGAGTTGAGTCTAATGGCTCTATCGTTTCCCATAACCCATTTGCTTCTAGAATAATTTGCATTCGAATTGCCCATAGTGAGTAATTCGCGGGTTTCAATATCGGGCATTGGAATTGAGG
>LBNU01029614.1:0-10528 GCA_014162995.1 Artemisia annua
TAATTGACAATGAACTTTTTACGTTTTTAAAACAAGTTTTAAATATAGGCGTTTTTTAATGACTTAAAACTAAACGATGTAATTCTATTTAAAAAACGAAGTTTTATGTTTTTGTTCCATCAAACAAGAAAGGGGAGATTTGTTTAATACAAATTTATCTCTTTTAAAAACCGTTATTATATGTTTTCGATCTTTGCTAAGTTTGTGGTTAAACCAACAAGGAGTTTATAAACTTTAGTTTTTGGTAAAGTAACAATTTTAGTTATTCCAGGTCCTTTGCATAATCTTTGTTTTGGCTAAATTTTACTTCTTCGCCACCAGTTTTTTACAAATAGTATTATAAACATAAGGGCACTTAAAATATAAAGTTGTCACCATCGAAGATTAAAATAACCTTTGTGTTTGTGTTTTGACTGAACCCAAAAGTACTTTTTAATTCAAAGGTTTAACAAACCTTAGGTCCCTTGATGTGACTTTACCATGATGGAAATAAATGGTTCTTGCATGGCTTAAATAAATGGAAAGGAGTAACTTCCATGTGGGCAAAAAGCTTAGTCCAATAGGATTTGATGACGGGGACTTTTTAAGCTTGGGGAAAAGGTTAAGGTTTCTATGTCTTGTCCACATCAGTTTATTAATTGTGTAAACAATCTCATCCATTACCCTCTTAGTCCATACATGAATGGTAACCATTTGGGGTTTTTGGGGACTATCTAAGGACCTTAGGCCTACAAAGCCATGCATGTGGTTGCAAGAGAGGTCTGTAAGGGGTTAGAAGTGGGACTTGGAATGGTTTGGGGAGTTGAAGTCAAAATTATGTTCTGTCAGACCTGGCGGGAACCCTGGGGGGATTACACGGGCGAACCGCGCCCTGGTTTGAGGTTCCGCGGGGTTCCGCCAGGACAAAAATGTTTTGGCTATAAAATACCAAGCATTTTGCTAAGCTTTTTGTTTGTCTTTCACTTTCATTACATTTTCACACACATTCAATGTTTCCTCATCTACATTAACCATTTTCATTGTTGTGGAAGTTTCTTATTGTTTGCAAAGAAAGTTCACTAACTCGATTTTTAGTTCAGGCTATCCAACAAGAAGTGCAAAGTCTTGATTAAACTAAGCTTTGTGTTTAGGATTTTCTTCCAAGTCTATACTTTTCATTCATTGTGTGTTAATAGTTGTGGATTCGGTTAGTATTTGTGCCTTAAAATACAAAGGTGTAAAAGGGAGTTGTTGTACCCTTGGTGAAAAGAACTAAAACGGGAGTGGTTGGTACCCTTGGGTAAGACTCGAACATCTAGCTTTAGTGTCGGTAAATTATGTAGAGCGACGTGTTAAGGTTTTTCTCCGCCCGGATAAAAGGCTTGCCCTTGATAGTTGGCTTGAAACTCTCGAGGTTGGATACTCGTGGCGTGGGACGTTAGGGGCCAAGGACAAGTGGAGGTCCTATGTTAGCCGAACCACGATAAACTATCCGTGTTGGTTGGTTTGATTGTTCTTTCCTTATCCTTTGCATTTTTATTTATATTATCTTTGATACAACGACAAATCTAAATCTTGTTTACACGAAAGTTTCAATAAGATTTTAACAAGATAATTAACAAAAATAAGAGGTAAACTATTCAACCCCCCTTCTAGTTTTCCACAATATATAAATATGATTTTGTATTTTTAGTCCACCAAGTAAAATCAATTGAAACATGTTAAGTGATTCATTTCTAATGGATGGAAGTCTAAAACTAACTATATTAAAACTAATTCGCATATTTACCAAATTTTGTAATTTTAATGGATGAAAGACTAAAAATTAATACTAATACTCATGTAATTTTAAACAAAGTTAATATTATAAACTATAAGGGGTACAAAGTGTAAGGGGTTATTTGTGTTTTTTCTAAATTTATTAGAAAACATGGAAACTTGTAATTTTACACTTAGCTCTACATAATTTATTTAAAGTTCATCCACTAAAGTTTTATTAATCACTTCCTCTTTTTTTAAGTTTTTGTTTTCATAAATTTGACACCTATATTTTTATGCATTTTTTTCATTAATCAAATTCTTCACCAAATTTATTAAAGTTTGACCAAAATCAATTTAATTTTGACTTTCTATTAGCCAATCATATTGCTTGATTTCTCCTACGTGGCAAAATCGAGGTCTCTTATTAGTCCAATTTTTTTTCCACTAAGATTGTTTTGTCATAAATACTCCGAAATGATGTAATTCTTTTATTATATAAAAGATTTTATCGGCAAGCTTATTTTTGGTTTCTTTTTTTCTTTCCATTTAGAACAAGCTCTTGTTTCTAATACAAAGAAAAGGAAACGAGAATTGACATTAGGATGTTGAAAATCCAATAAGATTAAGCTTCAAATTTGTATATTTTTGTTGTGGGGCTAAATTGATGGTCATGTTTGCGGTAACTATCGCCAAGTGCGTAAGAGTTTAATCTTGGGCAAATTACCTATTAATGCACTATACTTGCCAAGAAAATCAATTTTGGGTATCGAACAAATTTTTTCCTTATATGGGTACTGAACTTTTATTTTTTGGCCTTTTTGATGTACTTTGAGACATTTTTGCCCCTGGATTTTTAATAATTTGAGGGGTAAAAATGTCACAAAGTACATTAAAAATGTCAAAAAATGAAAGTTCAGTACCCATATAAGGAAAAAAAATTATTCGATACCCAAAAGTGATTTTTTAGACAAGTATGATGCTTTTTTAAAGATTTTGCCCTTTAATCTTCAACTTTACACAAACATCCTAACTACTTTATATTTATGGCACATGGCCTCCAATGTTTGGGATGGTCTTATGTCATGCTATAAATAATATTGAGGTCACTTATGTAGTAAGTAAATTGCCTAGTGTCCGGGTAGTTAAGGTAATATCAATACTTTCATGGTTTAATGTTGTATGTACTATGGTAGGTGATAATGAGTTGTGTTGTATCATGTGTGTACTATGATAGGTGATAATGAGTTGTCTTTATTCTTTGAGTAAATTACACCGTTCGTCCCTGTGGTTTAGGGTAAATTTCACTCTCAGTCCTTAATTTTTTTTTCTTGCATTGTTGGTCCCTGTGGTTTTTCAATTGCACACCGGTGGTCCTTATCGTTAACTGGCGTTATCTTTTCCGTTAGCAAGTGGCAACGTTAGTCCATTAACCAAACAAGCGTTTGCAACGTTAGTCCTTTTACTAACGGCCGTTTTATTTTTTCCGAAAATATTTTTTTTCACAATTTTTTTTTTCTGAAAATAAAACAAAGAAAAATATTAAAAAAAAAATCTAAAAAAATTATTTCAAGAAAAAAATTTATAAAAAAAATTCTAATTTTTTTTTTCGAAAAAAATTTCAAAATTTTTTTTTCCTGAAAAATAAAATGGAAAGAAAAATAATTTCGAAAATAAAAAAAATTTCTAACCACTATCAAAACCCTTTTAACAAACACAGCTCTTTTGATTTTCAATGAAGTCCCGAAGCTACGGGCAGCGTTCTTTACTTACTCTTGATTGAATTGGGAATACAGAAATGAAGAAACGGCTTCAAGATCCCTCGTAGGGTCTCAGGTAGGTTAAGGTTTTGTTGCTTTCTTGTAACTGAATCAGAAGCAAGATCAAAGCACTATTGTTTTGATTTTTCTTTTAAGTGTTCGGATATTAGAAAAAGCTAGGCTTCAACAAAAAATGATCGATGATGATTTAATCTTTTCGTGGTTTGTTCTAATGTTAGAGGTTAAACCATTTGTAACACACGGAAAAAATAAACTGAGATCTATTAATTATTTTTCTTATCAGTTACGAGTATTGAGTTGAGATGGTGGGTTTGGGATATAGGATAGTGAAGTTGTTGGATGTTGGTTGTTCTTGATAATATAGGCTGTTAAGAATTCCATTTGATGTTTGGATTTTGATTTTTCATTTTCGTCGTTGACTTTATTTTTTCATTTCTTTTGGACATACTGCTATCGAAATTATTTTTTTAGAAATTTTTTTCGAAAAAAAATTGATTTTTTTTTTATAAATTTTTTTCTTGAAATAATTTTTTTAGAAAAATATTTTTTTTTTCTGAAATTATTTTTCTTTCTTTTTATTTTTCAGGAAAAAAAAATTTGGAAAAAAAATATTTTCGGAAAGAAAACAGCCGTTAATAAAAGGATTAACGTTGCAAATGCTTGTTTGGTTAATGGACTAACGTTGCCACTTGCTAACGGAAAAGATAACGCCAGTTAACGATAAGGACCACCGGTGTGCAATTGAAAAACCACAGGGACCACCGATGCAAGAAAAAAAAATTAGGGACTGAGAGTGAAATTTACCCTAAACCACAGGGACGAACGGTGTAATTTACTCTTATTCTTTTATGTATTCATGTTTTCATCTCGTAGAATTGGAGACTATACGTAATGTGTAGGAATATGCATAGCCGTATTCGAGGGTGTGCGAGGTGTGCTATCGCACAGGGCCTCAAATTTTAGAGGCCTTAAAATATATGCCTATTTATATAGTTGTGGCCTCAAAATTCATTTTCAACCTCAAAATGTCGACGATATATGAAATTTTGTTTTAAATATTTGTTAAACTTTATTTCAAGTAGGTGACAGTGATGAAAAACTCATAAAAATTAAAGCTAATCGTTACAATATATTTCTAAATGTCATGTTTAGTTATCATATAAGCGATTTTGCACAGGGCCTTCGTTGGCCTAGCTACGGATGCACTCTAATTAATAAAGACAAATGTTTCTTAATAACTTAATTTCTATATAAAACATAGATAATTTTCGTAAATATTATAAATATAGAAAATTATTAATATCAATTAACATGAATATTGTAATTTGAGTTCCTTTAAAGTCTCTTAAACCTGTACCTCGATGGCACAAATTAGAAATTCCTTGAGTAAGCGTCTTGATACACGAGCAAGCATGGTTGGAATCAAAAAGTAATAGTTGAGCACTTAAGTTGGGTTTAACTATGTCTAATGTATTTTTGCGAGTCAGCTTCATTTTTCTCTCTTTATATATGTGGACTCATTTATATTTTCTCAGTTTTTTGCTATTTTACTCTTCAAATGATATATTTATTTAGAATTTATTACTATAAAAGGAGTATATTTAAATAAATATAATTGTTCTCTTTTAAACCTACTTCAAATCCAAATTTATGTAATTAACATTTTGATAATCTCAAGCTATTTTTATAATTAAGATACTTACAAAAAGCTTCTACTTTAAGAGCTTGAGCTTGTGCTTGCATCGAGTATCCAAAGGGTCGGGTCGTAAAGTTCATGAATCTCAGGAAACTTGTACCATCTAACATTTGAACCTTTAGTGCTTGTGTATATTTTGAATTGATGATTCACTAAACGGCGTCTTGCTATTGGAAAGATTAATGTTCAAATTATTTCAAAGCCAATATCCCGACACAATATAATGTTCAAATCTCTTATATTATATAATTTTCTCTTATCTTCCTACACAAGATGCATGCACAAATTTACTCAAGAGAAACACATACTCTTACCATGTAAAAAAAAAATAATAATAAAAAAAAATAAATAAATAAATAAAAATAAAAAAAAATAAAAAAAGATTACACACAAATAAAAACTAACTCATACCACTTACATACGCATATTCACATGTTATATCTCCTCCCTCTTCATTACTACTACTCAACTACTTTTCTGTTCTATATCTTTGATCACTACCTCACCTCTCTTTCTCCTATCCACCTATTCACAACTACCTCATGAACTCCCTCATTGGATAGTTTGATTTCTTCAATTCGCTGGTCAACTTTCATATCCAAAGTAAGTATATATGCTCAAGAACAAATAGCAGAGAGAACACCTTTAAATTGTTTTTCTAGCTTGTTACTTGTTTATTGCTATTTTTTTTTTTTTTCATCGTCTTACTTTCTGACAACAGACATCTATGCAGTGATTTTGAGTTATATTGGACATGCTTTGGTACAAATATACGTTTCGTTTATTTTCTATAAATGTCGCGATAAAGTTTCATATTTTATTAATTCCTTTGTGACGTTTAAAATTTGGAAAATAATGATAGTTTGAAAAATAAGTAAAAATTCATGCAAGAGCAAATTTTAAAGGAAACTAAAAAAGATGAGGGTGTTTTCATAATTTACCATATATATGGCTTTAAAGATTCAAGAAGTTCAGATTAAAAGTTCTTTTGTTGTTTGATTATTTTGTGTGATAGAAGCTTTGGCCAATGACAACATAATTTTGTATCATATTTCTTTATTCATATACTTAATAGACACTAAACTTCATGCAATTAATTGAACACAGAGGGTACTAAGCTAACTATATTTCAAATGGAAAACGTCGATGTGGAACTAGGAAAAGAGGTAGATATCACCGCCAAAGCCGTCCAACTTCTTCTGGATTGTGAAAAAAAGGGACGAAATCGCAAAAGCTGGCCAATAATTCGTATGGTTCCTATTGAGTTCAGAAAGCTGAGCCCAAGTTCCTTCGACCCACAGGTGGTCTCTATTGGACCTCTTCACAAAAGAAATGAAAAGTTCCAAGATTTTGAAGAGAGAAAAGTGATTTATCTACATGAGTTTTTGAGCTGCTTAAATTTGGAACCAGACCTAACATTCAAATCGTGTGTGCAGAAGGTAATTGGTTCAATAGAAGAAATCAAGGCATGTTATGGGCGGGAGATAACCTACAATGACACTGAATTTGCAAAAACCAAGGCATGTTATGGGGGGGAGATAACCTACAATGATTTTGCAAAAATGATGGTAATAGATGGTTGTTTCATTCTATATTTCTTTTACAGCTATTCTAGGTGTTGGGTCACTGAAAGTACCCAAGCTTTCCTTAACAAGGATTTGAACATAAAATCACCTAAGTGTTGAATTCCCTTAAACATAATCAAGTCACTGAGTGAACAGTCATTCAGTGAGTCATCTTCAGGATGTTTAGAACAAGCCTAACGAAGAAAGGTTTTCCATTCAGTGAGGCGGACTCTCAGTGAATGGCATCTAAGCCAAAGAAGAAGATGATGGATTCAGTGAGTGATGACAATAGCTCACTGAATCCCCAAGTCTCCTCACCAACTATGAAGACTGAAGAAAGCTACCTGAAGACTGAAGAATAGGCGGGATTGGGAGGGAAAGTTTGAACTGTCCCAATAAAGTGCTTTATCGCTTTATAAGTCAAACTTTCCTTATTTGGCTACAATCCAACCTAATCCTAAAAAGGTTTATCTGTCTTCTAACCCAATATGGGTTGCCTTCAACAGTGAACAAGATCTTCTAAAGATTTATCTTTAGAAGTCTTTAATCCATTGGACAATAGTATGTATTATACTTGTGTATAAATAGGATCATAAAGAGGAGAAAAGGTTAAGTTTGTGCAATTAATGCTTAGACATTCACAAACCCTTTTCTCCTCCAAAGAACATACTTGTACTCGAGATAGCTCGATTGTACCTTAGTTGTCACTTAAGCTTAGCTTAAGTTTAGTGAGGAGAAACACACCATACTTGTCATTTCAATCCCAAGTGTTTATTCCGCAAAACACTTGGGTATAATTCTTTGATTCATTTCTAATAAGAATTAAACGTTGAAAATTACCTTGTGTTTTGATTTACGTTTTATTCTTATATCTTGTTTTATCAAAGAACCTCACTACATCATTATGCCATAATGCACGGTTAGATTAACTTCATAGTTAACTTAACTGGGTAAAAGGGACCAACAAGTGGTATCAGAGCCTCTGGTTTATAAAACTTTCTTAAAACCACAGAGTGCTCAAAGTTTTTAAAATCAAGATCCCAAAATGGCCGATAATGATGTACCCCAACTAGTCGATAAAAAGGGAGGAAGCTACTCTGCTACTGCTCCCCGACTTGAAGTTGGTAAATTTAACAAATGGAAGAAGCGAATGCTTTGCTATTTGAACGGGATGGAACCTTATTACATTAAGCTTATTAATGAAGGTCCATATATCCCAAAAACAGCTGAAGGTTTAGTTAAACCTGAAGGTCAGTGGACTATAGATGAGAGGAGGGTGGTCAACCAAGACCAACGTCTAAAATGCATCATTATATCATGTCTTCCTGACGATATAATGGAATCAGTCATAAATTGTCCTACTGCAAAGCAGACTTGGACTGACTTGGTTTATAGCTATGAAGGCCCCTCAGATACCAAGGAAAACAGGGTCATGGACCTGAAACTTGAGTACAATACTTTCAGGGCCAAAGACACTGAAAGTCTCTCAGAAACCTATACCCGCTATAAGACCCTCCTAAATGAACTGACCAACGATGGTGTCACCTTGTCTAAGCATGAAATCAATGTTGGCTTTGTCAACAGTCTCCCTGAGAAATGGTTAAACTTCTCTCAGGGTATGAGAAATGCTAATAACCTTCAAAATCTTGAGCTTCCTGAAATCTTTGGAAAGTACCTCTATGAGGATAACTTAATCTCAAGGAGATACCCTGAGACCAAGAAAGCTCAGGAAATGAAAAAGACCCTGACTGCTTTACCCATATCAACTGCTTTCTACTCTAATGGTATTGTGCAGGATTATCAAGAAAACTCAGATGATGAGCCTGATGAAAGAGATAGTGAGGAGTACTTAAATGATTTGCAAAATGAATTTCAACAAAGAGCACTCCTTGCTAACTCTAAACGTTTTATCAAAAGAAACAAAGCTTTCTCTAATGCAAAACCAAATGATAATGTTGAATGTTACAAATGTGGTAAAAGAGGCCATTTTGCTAAAGATTGTTTCTCAAAAACTCTTTCAGAACCATCATACAAGTTTTCAGGAAATCACACCTCAGGAACTGGCAAATTTCAACCCAAAATGTTTCAGTCTCCTCAATATTTTCAAAACCATGCTGAGAAAAGTTCTCAAAAAGACTTTGAAGCAAAGTATAGGAAAGCAAAAGCCAAGCTTGCCCTTCTTGAAGCTGCTCCCTCAAACTCTCAGTCTCCTCAAGTTAGCAAACCTGCTCAAAACAAAAACAAGGGGCTAGTTGCTGAAACTTATGACTGGGATGAGGAAGAAGTGTCCTCAGAAGAAGAAGAAGTTCATGTCAGTGCACTGATGGCACTCTCAGATGACAACAAGCTTGCAGTTGGAAAAAGCAGTGCCAGAAATGGCGAATGGGTCAACATCACCATGAAAAAGGTAAACATCTTACTTTCTATGGATGATGAATCTGATTGGCAATCTTATATGAACTATATCAATGTTGATCTTAAGTATGTTGAAGAGCAAAGGTTAAATCTGTTTTCAAAGTTTAACAAACTCACATATGAATCAAATAAGTGTAGGGATGAACTTCTTGTTTTAAAACAAGCTAAGCTTGAAAATGTTACACTTCAAATTCAAAATACTGAACTTGTAAAACAAAACCATGCTCTTCAAGAAGAACTTAAGAAAGAAAAAGATGTCATAGAAAGCTGGACCAAGAAGAATCCTAGAGTCTATGAAACTGTCAGTCTCAACCCTAGTACCAAAAGGAAGGTAATAGGAGAAGATCAACTTCCTGAATCCTCTGATGGGACTCCAAGTCAAAGGATTTTCTTGCCTGCTGGCACATTTCTTGCAAAAGAGATGAATCCTAAGTCAAAGGACTGGATTGAAAGACCCAGTCCTGAAGGCAATATGCCTAATTTTGACACAGGAAAGATCTTGATGCCTGAAAGTCAGGCCATTAAGGAGTTACTTGGAGTCACTGACAATGCCAGCAGTGCTGATGATGTCAGTGAATCTGAATCAATTACACAAACTCCTTTACCACCACTGAAAGTGCTTCAGGGGGCTGAACCTTGTTCTAACATAGGACCTCTTGTCTACTCTCAACACTCTCCGAAGGAGAAGGTTGGATTAGGCACAACGATTCTGAAAAACCCCAGTTCTAAACAAAACAAGCAAACTGCAACTCCCACTGAAGCTTCAACACCTTCCATCTCTACTAAGATCAATAATGCCAGCACTGAATCTAAGGTTGATCAGTTGGCTGAACTAGTCAGGAAGCTGAGTGAAAAGCTGGAATCAAATGATAAAACCTCATCTAAGGATAAGGAACCAGCTTCAGCTTCCTCAACTACATCAAAACCAAAATCCATCAAAAAGCCACTCAAGAGATGTGAGTTATGCAGTTACACAAACCACACCACTGATAAATGCTACAGAATCCTATTTTGCATGATATGCAAACAAGAAGACCATAGGACTTCTGATCACATCTCTTTTGTCACATCTTTGAAAAATCAAGCAAACTACAAAGCTCAGGCTCACAAGTATGCTTCAACATCAAAGCAAACCCTGAAACCTAAAGTTGTGCCTCTTAAACCTTGCACACATTGCGGTTTCAATGACCATCACCCTGTTGACTGCCTTATGTATCCCTGCTGTGATATATGTGGAGATCCTTCCCATGATGCTTCAGGACATGATAATGTCATCAAGGCTAGAAGAGGACTGACAACAAATGTCTCTCAGCCATCTGAGTCCTCTTCAAACT
>LBNU01029617.1:0-11201 GCA_014162995.1 Artemisia annua
CGGTTATCATCATGTAAACGACAATTGCTCTCATCAAGTGAGCAAGCGTTTATGGACAACGGGGACAAATTGGCCTAAGGGGAAAAACATCCTAAAAGTTCTCTCTACTTGGCGATAAAAAAACCCCCTACTCCCTAAATCGTTTTTTCTTAAAATCGATCCTAGATCTCTTGTTTTCTGATCCTTCTTGTTAATCTAGTGATTTACATTCATGTTTATCATTGATTAATCCTTTAGGTGATTTTAATCTTGAGTTCTTGGGTTGGTTTTGGGATTAAACCGATTTAGGGTTTTATAATATTACAATCTTTTTTCATCAAATCTGCCCTAATTCCTTTAATTCTTGGATCGAATTGACTCTCCTAGTGATTAAACATTACGTTTATCATTGGTTTAATTCAAATCGTTGCTTGGATCTTAGGTTTTGGATCAGATCTGTTGAAATCGTGTATTTAGGGTTTTTTGGGTAAAAGGGATGTTTCACCCTGGTAAAATATATTACGCCAAAAACATTGAAGTACAGAGGATGAGGGTGACTCCCTCATCTCAGTCCCTTAGGACACTTACAGACTCGAATATAAGAATGACACAACATTCCTATAACTTACAATAAAGTGAACCTACCAATAATGACACAATGCATAAGAATTACAATACTACTCAAATGAAGTACTTGAGCCTTCTATATCACTCTTGTGGTCCACTCTAACTTCCATGAAGAATCCATGTACATCCAAGCATTCTTCAACATATCATCTGTTTGTAGTCATAAAGAACACCATAAACAAAACCTACATGATCTACAACGTATCATCCAAGCAGCAATAAGCATCAACCCATCTGCTGGAACATGTAGCAACGATCATAGGGCATAAAGAACCCTAACTTCCAATGTAACACCATGTCAAATGACAAGGACTTCAATCATTAGAAAAGGTCATAAATCAACAGCCTAGAATGACGAATTAAAACCAGCTGCAAAAGACCAACTTAACTAATGAACAAACATAGGGTTGTAGAAACCCTAACAACCATGCAACAAACAATGAATTTGCAACAACTAACACTTGATCACCCCATTAAACAGCCTCGTAGATCATAACGATAAGGCCACCATGCAACAAGCAGATCCACCAACATGATAACCATGTACGCGTACAGGATCAAACCACAACCAAGCCAAGAGTTTTTGAATAAGAACTCTCAAACTTAACTTCCATGTGAACAGCAGCACACAAAATCTCTACCCACGTAGAACATGAAACTCTCCCAAACCCACGAACAATAATCAACCATCTTCACAAGAACTAGTAGCACAACCAACAATACCCTAACGAGGGTATACAACCATTATCCCAAAACTCAAATCGAGTTTAATGCCAATCCACCAAAACCCTAAAAAGGGTTTACTTCTATTAAAATAGTAAACAGAACCCAAACATTCTGTTATGACGTTATAGCATCCAGTCCATACCCAACAATCCCTAAGTCGACCTGATGAAAACCAAAAAAGGTTTGATAAAGATTGTAGCCGACTTAAGGAACCCCTTCATAAACTGACACCAGCAGGCATAATCGATCATAGAATGAAATCACAACAAATTGCCCTCATAAAGTTAGCCTTTAGGGACAACGGATCTCATCATGTAAGTGACAATTGCTCTTATCAAGTGTGCAAGCATTAGGGACAACGGCTATCATCATGTAAAGGGAAATTGCTCTCATCAAGTGAGCAAGCGTTTAGGGACAACGGCTCCCATAAAGTAAGGTACAATTGCTCTCAACAAGTGAGCCTTTCGGGACAACGGCTCTTATCATGTAAGGGACAAATTGCCCTCATAAAGTTAGCCTTTAGGGACAACGGATCTCATCATGTAAGTGACAATTGCTCTTATCAAGTGTGCAAGCATTAGGGACAACGGCTATCATCATGTAAAGGGCAATTGCTCTCATCAAGTGAGCAAGCGTTTAGGGACAACGGCTCCCATAAAGTAAGGTACAATTGCTCTCAACAAGTGAGCCTTTAGGGACAACGGCTCTTATCATGTAAGGGACAAATTGCCCTCATAAAGTTAGCCTTTAGGGACAACGGATCTCATCATGTAAGTGACAATTGCTCTTATCAAGTGTGCAAGCATTAGGGACAACGGCTATCATCATGTAAAGGGCAATTGCTCTCATCAAGTGAGCAAGCGTTTAGGGACAACGGCTCCCATAAAGTAAGGTACAATTGCTCTCAACAAGTGAGCCTTTAGGGACAACGGCTCTTATCATGTAAGGGACAAATTGCCCTCATAAAGTTAGCCTTTAGGGACAACGGATCTCATCATGTAAGTGACAATTGCTCTTATCAAGTGTGCAAGCATTAGGGACAACGGCTATCATCATGTAAAGGGCAATTGCTCTCATCAAGTGAGCAAGCGTTTAGGGACAACGGCTCCCATAAAGTAAGGTACAATTGCTCTCAACAAGTGAGCCTTTAGGGACAACGGCTCTTATCATGTAAGGGACAAATTGCCCTCATAAAGTTAGCCTTTAGGGACAACGGATCTCATCATGTAAGTGACAATTGCTCTTATCAAGTGTGCAAGCATTAGGGACAACGGCTATCATCATGTAAAGGGCAATTGCTCTCATCAAGTGAGCAAGCGTTTAGGGACAACGGCTCCCATAAAGTAAGGTACAATTGCTCTCAACAAGTGAGCCTTTAGGGACAACGGCTCTTATCATGTAAGGGACAAATTGCCCTCATAAAGTTAGCCTTTAGGGACAACGGATCTCATCATGTAAGTGACAATTGCTCTTATCAAGTGTGCAAGCATTAGGGACAACGGCTATCATCATGTAAAGCGCAATTGCTCTCATCAAGTGAGCAAGCGTTTAGGGACAACGGCTCCCATAAAGTAAGGTACAATTGCTCTCAACAAGTGAGCCTTTAGGGACAACGGCTCTTATCATGTAAGGGACAAATTGCCCTCATAAAGTTAGCCTTTAGGGACAACGGATCTCATCATGTAAGTGACAATTGCTCTTATCAAGTGTGCAAGCATTAGGGACAACGGCTATCATCATGTAAAGGGCAATTGCTCTCATCAAGTGAGCAAGCGTTTAGGGACAACGGCTCCCATAAAGTAAGGTACAATTGCTCTCAACAAGTGAGCCTTTAGGGACAACGGCTCTTATCATGTAAGGGACAAATTGCCCTCATAAAGTTAGCCTTTAGGGACAACGGATCTCATCATGTAAGTGACAATTGCTCTTATCAAGTGTGCAAGCATTAGGGACAACGGCTATCATCATGTAAAGGGCAATTGCTCTCATCAAGTGAGCAAGCGTTTAGGGACAACGGCTCCCATAAAGTAAGGTACAATTGCTCTCAACAAGTGAGCCTTTAGGGACAACGGCTCTTATCATGTAAGGGACAAATTGCCCTCATAAAGTTAGCCTTTAGGGACAACGGATCTCATCATGTAAGTGACAATTGCTCTTATCAAGTGTGCAAGCATTAGGGACAACGGCTATCATCATGTAAAGGGCAATTGCTCTCATCAAGTGAGCAAGCGTTTAGGGACAACGGCTCCCATAAAGTAAGGTACAATTGCTCTCAACAAGTGAGCCTTTAGGGACAACGGCTCTTATCATGTAAGGGACAAATTGCCCTCATAAAGTTAGCCTTTAGGGACAACGGATCTCATCATGTAAGTGACAATTGCTCTTATCAAGTGTGCAAGCATTAGGGACAACGGCTATCATCATGTAAAGGGCAATTGCTCTCATCAAGTGAGCAAGCGTTTAGGGACAACGGCTCCCATAAAGTAAGGTACAATTGCTCTCAACAAGTGAGCCTTTAGGGACAACGGCTCTTATCATGTAAGGGACAAATTGCCCTCATAAAGTTAGCCTTTAGGGACAACGGATCTCATCATGTAAGTGACAATTGCTCTTATCAAGTGTGCAAGCATTAGGGACAACGGCTATCATCATGTAAAGGGCAATTGCTCTCATCAAGTGAGCAAGCGTTTAGGGACAACGGCTCCCATAAAGTAAGGTACAATTGCTCTCAACAAGTGAGCCTTTAGGGACAACGGCTCTTATCATGTAAGGGACAAATTGCCCTCATAAAGTTAGCCTTTAGGGACAACGGATCTCATCATGTAAGTGACAATTGCTCTTATCAAGTGTGCAAGCATTAGGGACAACGGCTATCATCATGTAAAGGGCAATTGCTCTCATCAAGTGAGCAAGCGTTTAGGGACAACGGCTCCCATAAAGTAAGGTACAATTGCTCTCAACAAGTGAGCCTTTAGGGACAACGGCTCTTATCATGTAAGGGACAAATTGCCCTCATAAAGTTAGCCTTTAGGGACAACGGATCTCATCATGTAAGTGACAATTGCTCTTATCAAGTGTGCAAGCATTAGGGACAACGGCTATCATCATGTAAAGGGCAATTGCTCTCATCAAGTGAGCAAGCGTTTAGGGACAACGGCTCCCATAAAGTAAGGTACAATTGCTCTCAACAAGTGAGCCTTTAGGGACAACGGCTCTTATCATGTAAGGGACAAATTGCCCTCATAAAGTTAGCCTTTAGGGACAACGGATCTCATCATGTAAGTGACAATTGCTCTTATCAAGTGTGCAAGCATTAGGGACAACGGCTATCATCATGTAAAGGGCAATTGCTCTCATCAAGTGAGCAAGCGTTTAGGGACAACGGCTCCCATAAAGTAAGGTACAATTGCTCTCAACAAGTGAGCCTTTAGGGACAACGGCTCTTATCATGTAAGGGACAAATTGCCCTCATAAAGTTAGCCTTTAGGGACAACGGATCTCATCATGTAAGTGACAATTGCTCTTATCAAGTGTGCAAGCATTAGGGACAACGGCTATCATCATGTAAAGGGCAATTGCTCTCATCAAGTGAGCAAGCGTTTAGGGACAACGGCTCCCATAAAGTAAGGTACAATTGCTCTCAACAAGTGAGCCTTTAGGGACAACGGCTCTTATCATGTAAGGGACAAATTGCCCTCATAAAGTTAGCCTTTAGGGACAACGGATCTCATCATGTAAGTGACAATTGCTCTTATCAAGTGTGCAAGCATTAGGGACAACGGCTATCATCATGTAAAGGGCAATTGCTCTCATCAAGTGAGCAAGCGTTTAGGGACAACGGCTCCCATAAAGTAAGGTACAATTGCTCTCAACAAGTGAGCCTTTAGGGACAACGGCTCTTATCATGTAAGGGACAAATTGCCCTCATAAAGTTAGCCTTTAGGGACAACGGATCTCATCATGTAAGTGACAATTGCTCTTATCAAGTGTGCAAGCATTAGGGACAACGGCTATCATCATGTAAAGGGCAATTGCTCTCATCAAGTGAGCAAGCGTTTAGGGACAACGGCTCCCATAAAGTAAGGTACAATTGCTCTCAACAAGTGAGCCTTTAGGGACAACGGCTCTTATCATGTAAGGGACAAATTGCCCTCATAAAGTTAGCCTTTAGGGACAACGGATCTCATCATGTAAGTGACAATTGCTCTTATCAAGTGTGCAAGCATTAGGGACAACGGCTATCATCATGTAAAGGGCAATTGCTCTCATCAAGTGAGCAAGCGTTTAGGGACAACGGCTCCCATAAAGTAAGGTACAATTGCTCTCAACAAGTGAGCCTTTAGGGACAACGGCTCTTATCATGTAAGGGACAAATTGCCCTCATAAAGTTAGCCTTTAGGGACAACGGATCTCATCATGTAAGTGACAATTGCTCTTATCAAGTGTGCAAGCATTAGGGACAACGGCTATCATCATGTAAAGGGCAATTGCTCTCATCAAGTGAGCAAGCGTTTAGGGACAACGGCTCCCATAAAGTAAGGTACAATTGCTCTCAACAAGTGAGCCTTTAGGGACAACGGCTCTTATCATGTAAGGGACAAATTCCCTCATAAAGTTAGCCTTTAGGAACAACGGATCTCATCATGTATGTGACAATTGCTCTTATCAAGTGTGCAAGCATTAGGGACAACGACTATCATCATGTAAAGGGCAATTGCTCTCATAAAGTGAGCAAGCGTTTAGGCACGACGACTCCCATAAAGTAAGGTACAATTGCTCTCAACAAGTGAGCCTTTAGGGACAACGACTTATCTTGTAAGGGACAAATTTCCCTCATAAAGTTAGCCTTTAGGGACAACAGATCTCATCATGTAAGTGGCAAATGCTCTTATCAAAGTTGCAAGCATTAGAGACAACGGCTATCATCATGTAAAGGGCAATTGCTCTTATCAAGTGAGCAAGCGTTTAGGGGCAACGACTCCCATAAAGTAAGGTACAATTGCTCTCAACAAGTGAGCCTTTAGGGACAACGACTCTTATCATGTAAGGGACAAATTACCCTCATAAAGTTATCCTTTAGGGACAGCGGATCTCATCATGTAAGTGACAATTGCTCTAATCAAAGGTGCAAGCATTAGGGACAATGGCTATCATCATGTAAAGGGCAATTGCTCTCATCAAGTGAGCAAGCGTTTAGGCACAACGGCTCCCATAAAGTAAGGTACAATTGCTCTCAACAAGTGAGCCTTTAGGGACAACAGCTCTTATCTTCTAAAAGACAAATTGCCCTCATAAAGTTAGCCTTTGGGGACAACGGATCTCATCATGTAAGTGACACTTGCTCTTATCAAAGGCGCAAGCATTAGGGACAATGGCTATCATCATGTAAAGGACAATTGCTATTATCAAGTGAGCAAGCGTTTAGGGACAATGTCTCCCATAAAGTAAGGTACAATTGCTCTCAACAAGTGACCTTTAGGGACAACGTCTCTTATCTTGTAAGGGACAAATTGCCCTCATAAAGTTAGCCTTTAGGGACAACGGATCTCATCATGTAAGTGGCAATTACTCTTATCAAAGTTGCAAGTATTAGAGACAACGGCTATCATCATGTAAAGGGCAATTGCCCTCATCAAGTGAGCAAGCGTTTAGGGACAACGACTCCCAAAAAGTAAGGTACAATTGCTCTCAACAAGTGTGCCTTTAGGGACAACGACTCTTATCATGTAAGGGACAAATTGCCCTCATGAAGTCAGCCTTTAGGGACAGCGGATCTCATCATGTATGTGACAATTGCTCTTTTCAAAGGATCAAGCATTAGGGACAATGGCTATCATCAAGTAAAAGGCAATTGCTCTCTTCAAGTGAACAACCGTTTACGGACAACGGCTCCCGTAAAGTAAGGTGCAATTGCTGTCAACAAGTGAGCCTTGTGGGACAACGACTCTTATCATGTAAGGGACATATTGCCCTCATTAAGTTTGCCTTTAGGGACAACGGATATCATCGTATAAGTGACGATTGCTCTTATCAAAGGTGCAAGCATTAGGGACAATGGCTATCATCATATATTGGGCAATTTCTCTCATCAAGTAAGCAATCGGTTAGGGACAACGGCTCCCAAAAAGTAAGGTACAATTGCTCTCAACAAGTGAGCCTTGTGGGACAACGACTCTTATCATGTAAGGGACATATTGCCCTCATTAAGTTTGCCTTTAGGGACAACGGATGATCATCGTATAAGTGACGATTGCTCTTATCAAAGGTGCAAGCATTAGGGACAATGGCTATCATCATATATTGGGCAATTTCTCTCATCAAGTAAGCAATCGGTTAGGGACAACGGCTCCCAAAAAGTAAGGTACAATTGCTCTCAGCAAGTGAGCCTTGTGGGACAACGACTCTTATCATGTGAGGGACAAATTGCCCTCATAAAGTTTGCCTTTAGGGTCAACGGATCTCATCATGTAAGTGACAATTGCTTGTATCAAAGGTGCAAGCATTAGGGACAATGGCTATCATCATGTAAAGGGCAATTGCTCTCATCAAGTGAGCAAGCGTTTATGGCTATCATCATGTAAAGGGCAATTGCTCTCATCAAGTGAGCAAGCGTTTAGGGACAACTACTCCCATAAAGTAAGGTACAATTGCTCTCAACAAGTGAGCCTTTAGGGACAATGACTCTTATCATGTAAGGGACAAATTGCCCTCATAAAGTTAGCCTTTAGGGACAACGGATCTCATCATGTAAGTGACAATTGCTCTTATCAAGTGTGCAAGCATTAGGGACAACGGCTATCATCATGTAAAGGGCAATTGCTCTCATCAAGTGAGCAAGCGTTTAGGGACAACGGCTCCCATAAAGTAAGGTACAATTGCTCTCAACAAGTGAGCCTTTAGGGACAACGGCTCTTATCATGTAAGGGACAAATTGCCCTCATAAAGTTAGCCTTTAGGGACAACGGATCTCATCATGTAAGTGACAATTGCTCTTATCAAGTGTGCAAGCATTAGGGACAACGGCTATCATCATGTAAAGGGCAATTGCTCTCATCAAGTGAGCAAGCGTTTAGGGACAACGGCTCCCATAAAGTAAGGTACAATTGCTCTCAACAAGTGAGCCTTTAGGGACAACGGCTCTTATCATGTAAGGGACAAATTGCCCTCATAAAGTTAGCCTTTAGGGACAACGGATCTCATCATGTAAGTGACAATTGCTCTTATCAAGTGTGCAAGCATTAGGGACAACGGCTATCATCATGTAAAGGGCAATTGCTCTCATCAAGTGAGCAAGCGTTTAGGGACAACGGCTCCCATAAAGTAAGGTACAATTGCTTTGAAAATGTGAGCCTTTAGGGACAACGAATCTTAACATGTAAGGGACAAATTGGCCACATAAAGTTAGCCATTAGGGATAACGGTTCTCATCATGTAAGTGACAGTTGCTCTTATCAAAGGTGCAAGCATTATGGACAATGGCTATCATCATGTAAAGGGCAATTTCTCTCATCAAGTGAGCAAGAGTTTAGGGACAACGGCTTCCAAAAAGTAAGGTTCAATTGCTCTCAACAAGTGAGCCTTAAGGGACAATGGCTCTTATCATGTAAGGGACAAATTGCCCTCATAAAGTTAGCCTTTAGGGGCAGCGGATCTCATCATGTAAGTGAGAGTTGCTCTTATCAAAGGTGCAAGCATTAGGGACAACGGTTATCATCATGTAAAGGGCGATTGCTCTCATCAAGTGAGCAAGCGTTTAGGGACAACGGCTCCCATAAAGTAAGGAACAATTGCTCTCAACAAGTGAGCCTTTAGGGACAATGGCTCTTATCATGTAAGGGACAAATTGCCCTCATAAAGTTAGCCTTTAGGGACAACAGATATCATCATGTAAGTGCATCACTTGACTCCTATCTCTACATCTCGGTCTATGAGAAGCGTTGTTTCGAAGCTTTTGTTTGCGGTGACTTCTTATTTTATTTTGCAAGAAAGAAACAACAGGATCTTCAATCAGCAACGTCGGTCTAAAAGTCAATTGATTGATATGATTAAATCAACGGTGCGTTTGAAGCTTCTTAAATGTAGATTCAAAAGGAGGGCGAATATGCTTGACTTATTGCGTGTTTGGCGGTTGCTGTTGTGCGTTTTTGCTAGTGCAAGTTTTAAAATTTATAAATACGATTTATCCGATTAATTCTTTAGCACACACGGGCAAGTATACTCGTCCAGTGTAATAAAGGTGGGTAAGTCGAGATCGTCCCAAGGGATTTGTTTATTTATAGTAGAACTTGTTTATTAACAAAGGTTGTCAATCCTTGTTTGTATGAATATAGTTTTTTTTTAAAAAGAAATCAAATAAGAACTAAGCATATACTTGTGTATAATTCCATGATGAGGTCTAGGAGTATTATTGCAATTATGAATATAAAGTTTGGTGTAAAACTTGTTATGATGCGCAACTAAAAATGAGTAGAAATACAATCGATGATGTATGTCATGTTCTAACTACTACTAAGAATTCAATCTACTAAATGACTCCTTTCGGACATATCAAGATAGTATGACAATTCTATAATCACATGGTTGTTTAGAAAATCAACTCTTTTCTTATGAATTCCTACGAATCCTTTCGGTCCTTTTTCGTGATGAAATCTTTTCAAAATCCATTTTAATAAGTAAATTGGATGGTTGTCAAGCATCATATTCCATACTAATTCGTGCACTAATGTTTTGGAATAAAAACAAGTTAAAAATCCTTTCGGACCTATTTCCCAAAGATTGTTTTTATCAACAAATTAAGCAAGATTAGATATTACTTCAACAAACTCATAAAATAGATATGTTTTCATGCATCACCTTTTTAGTAAAAGAATACTCCATAACCAATCACATCATACACACAAGTATATCACAAATTACTCCATAGCAATCATAAATAAACACACGTAGATAATAAAACTTTCATTAAACGTAAAGTAAAAATTGTTCATTATAAGAATCAAGGTGTACCTAGTCTTGAGAATTACAATAAAAAGAATCACGTGGAACTATAGCAACCACACTCTAGATAAACTATTCACCACACTAGTGAACAATTCCCAACTCGAACCAAAGATTGAGACTTTACTCAACTCTTTTTGACGTTTTTCAAACTTAGTAACCTTAGAAAATGAACTAGTAACACTTTAGTGTAACAATAATATTGATAAAAGATGGTACATGTAATCTAGAGGCTAAGTACTCATTATATAGCCTCATAACTCTTCTCTTCCAAGCAAAAACGTCCCATGATAGTTAATAACCAGAAATGATCAGCCACCAATGATTATGGGGAGTAAATACACCTTTAAATGCAATTTTGTAACAGCAGTCGTTCCCCAACCAATCGGCTAGAGGTCCAACCGATCGGTTGGAGCCTTTTGGTCAATTTCCAGCCGATCCGGATCCGCAGCCGATCGGCTGGATGCCTCCACTATGTTGTTTCTTTGACTTTTCTTCACCTATTCTTTTCGCATGTGTTTCCTTGTCACACCCCCAAAATCGGGTCCAGCGGAAGCATACATGCAGCTGGGGTGTAACTCAATTGGTATTACAGCACAAGTACAAAATTGGTTTTCACTTGAATCATTTAGAATAAAATAGCTTAATCAAAAGTATTGAATTTACATTGTTAAAATTTGTGCGGAAGTAGGCCCTTAAAATAGTTTAAAATGGTCCCCATAAGAATATCAGAGTCTTCTATGACTATGCCATGCCCTGCCAAAACCTCTTGTAGTGTGCCATTGCTTAAAACCTGAAAATACATGCTAAAACGTCAGCATAAAGGTGGTGAGTTCATAGTTTTAAGTAAACAAGTATTTCCCGTAAACAAG
>LBNU01029619.1:1966-14386 GCA_014162995.1 Artemisia annua
ACTTTGCAACAAAGACCTCCCGGGTGTGGTTATGCTCTTGGTTACGATACATCTAGTTTTTTAAAAACAGCACTCAAGGAAATTCCAAAACTATATAGTGCAGAACACTTATTTGATGAATCTATTGTGCGTGTTGTTGTATATAATCGTGACGAAGAAGAGGAAATAGAGGATGAGAGTCGATCTAAAATGAGCAATGTTTTTTACAATACACCTTTTGATTACTCAACATTTCCTCATTTAAATGCATCTTTTGTGCCTCAGAAAGAGAAAACCGAACAACATTGGTCTTTAATACAAGTAAATGAGTCATCTTCTGATGTTGGTCCTGTAAAACCAGTAGCACAAATAAATTGTCCTTTACCTGACTCCGGTCAAATTAAACCATTACCAAAACGTTGTAGTGTCATGCGGTATTTTGATACGTTTATGGAAGACATAAAGTTTTTAGAACAAGCAATTGAAAGAAACTCAGAAATAACTGTAGCAACTTTTCAAAATGCTTACGAAAAAGAAAAAAGAGAAGTCTTTCAAAAACAATTGTTGCCACATGTTCAACATTTGCGTCTTTGTGCTACACGCTGGGAAAAGGAACTTCAGACTGAGGTAAAATCAATGATGGAAGTTTTCAATGCAACCGAACAAACAATCTCAAAACAAAAAAGAAAAAACAAAGGTTTGCAGAAAGAGGCTGATCGGCTCTTACAATATGTTCTTAATGCTGATATATTATCTGTGATTATGAATTCTTTGTATGAGTCTGGTACTGCTATGCTTGTTGATGATCACACTGATGATATTAAATTGTTGAATGAACATGTTGAGACTTTAAAAAGAGAAAATGAGAAATTTGTGAAACACAATGATGATGTGCAAAATAAACTTTCAAAAGAGATTTCTCATCTTAAAAAGAAGCTTGAATGGTGTCAAAATCAATGTCTTTCTTTCGAATTGCAATTGCAAAGTCAAAAAAACTTCAAATTCCTTTAAGGATGGAGCTGTAGAGTTACAAAGTCAAATTTCAAAATATCAAAAGGAATTATAGGAATTAAAAGTTATAAACAATGACATTTATNGATGATGTGCAAAATAAACTTTCAAAAGAGATTTCTCATCTTAAAAAGAAGCTTGAATGGTGTCAAAATCAATGTCTTTCTTTCGAATTGCAATTGCAAAGTCAAAAAAACTTCAAATTCCTTTAAGGATGGAGCTGTAGAGTTACAAAGTCAAATTTCAAAATATCAAAAGGAATTATAGGAATTAAAAGTTATAAACAATGACATTTATTTTTGCAATCGTGAGCTGGAATCTAACATCCAAGAAAAGAAGCACATCATTATTGAATTAAAAGAGAAAATAATGTTACTTGAAAAAGGAAAGTTTGCTAGCAATAATGTGATTGCACCAGGCATGTACAACATCAACACAACCACTAAGGAAACACACTCTCAAATTTCTAATGAGAATGATTCAACTTCTACAGGAATAGTCACCACTCCTAGCGTTAGCAGATCAAAGCGTAAGAGCACCAAAAGGAAGAATAGGATCTGGAAGCGTAGAAGTGAAAAACTAGAAGCCTTTGAAGTAGAAGACCACCTTAGGAATTTGAATAAAACTCATGTTGCACTAGATTTAGATTCTGATTTGGCAAATTGTAATCCTAATCTTTGTGTAACGAATGCTGAACCTTTGAATGCTTTGCATGTTAATGCTTCATGTGTGTTTTGTCGTAAAAGTATGTTATCTGGTGATCATGCAAAATGTGTGGCAAACTCTCTTTTATCTCGTCATAAGAAACGAACATCTGGCAGAAAATCTAGGCCCACTATTGCTTCTAAATCTATGCTAGGTAGAAAGCCAAATGTAGTTTCTAGCAATGATGTAGTCGCCCCCGTAGTTGCGAACAATATTACTAAGAACATGTCACCACCTAGCGAATTCCTTAAGAAGAAAGCACGAACTAGTTGGAGTTGGCAACGTTGGTTAGAAAGGACACAGAATTTTAAATGGATACCTAAAATTATAAATGTGTGTATATCTAACCCAACGGAACCCACAACTTCTTTGGGTTCCACCCTTACACCTGTTCCATCTTTGTCTCCTTCGTGTGATGCAGGTGGTTCAACTTGTTCTTTGGATTGTTGATAGCGGATGCTCCCGACACATGACAGGCAATCTCAAACTGTTAAGAAACTTTGTCTCAAAGTTCATCGGAACTGTCAGATTCGGGAATGATCATTTCGCTGCAATTATGGGATATGGGGATTATGTCAGTGGTAACATCGAAATTAGTCATGTGTATTATGTCGAAGGCCTTGGTCACAATCTGTTCTCAGTCGGTCAATTCTGTGATGGGGATTTGGAAGTAGCATTCAGAGAGAAAACTTGCTTCGTTCGCGACTTACAAGGAAATGATCTTATGTCCGGCACTCGTGGAAACAGTCTTTATACAATATCTTTGTCAGACATGATCGCTTCTTCTCCTATATGTCTTCTTTCAAAGGCAACTTCGACAAAATCATGGTTATGGCACAAGCGTATGTCTCATCTCAACTTTAAAACCATGACAGATCTTGCTCGTCACAAACTAGTTGAAGGTCTTCCTCGATTCAGATATTCAAAAGATCACTTATGTCCCGCTTGTGAACAAGGAAAGAGCAAACGTGCCCACTTCAACTCTAAAACTGAACCAAGTTCTACGCATGTTCTTCATCTGCTTCATATGGATTTGTGTGGCCCCATGCGTGTTCAAACAATTAACGGCAAACAGTACATATTAGTAATTGTTGATGACTACTCCAAATGGACTTGGGTTTACTTCCTTTGAAGCAAAGATCAAGCTCCTTCCATGATCATCACCTTTCTCACCAAAATTCAGGTTCAACTTCAAAACACAGTCAGAACAGTCAGAACGGACAATGGAACTGAATTTAAGAATCAAACTCTTCGTGAGTATTTTGAGAAAGTGGGTATTGAACATCAAACGTCTATTGCTAGAAGTCCAGAACAGAATGGGGTTGTCGAAAGACGCAACAGAACGTTAGTGGAAGCTGCAAGAACGATGCTCATTAATGCTCAATTACCAGATTACTTATGGGCTGAAGTTGTTTCCACCGCATGTTATACTCAAAATCGTTGTATGATCACAAGACGCCACAACAAAACTCCTTATGAGATTGTTCACAAACGAAAACCAAATGTTCAACACTTTCATGTGTTCGGAGCTCTTTGCTATCCACATAATGATCGTGATGATTTTGGGAAGCTCAAAGCTAAAGCTGACATAGGAATCTTCATTGGCTACTGTGAAAATTCAAAAGGCTTTCGGATCTATAACCGTCGTACAAGGGAAATTCAAGAGACAATTCACGCTAATTTCGATGAACTTTCTGAAATGGCTTTTGAGCACAACAGCTTAGGACCCGCAACCAACCGTCTTAATTTCCCAGAGTCTTCAACTGCACCATTGTCACCAACCCGCAAAGAATTGGAAACCTTGTTCGCACCACTGTTTGATGACACTTTTGATCAAAGTGCACCAGCTGTATCCACTAGTTCCGCTGCTCAACCTGATCATATTCCAATACCTGATACAACTGCTCCTACAACTACTACTGTAGACAAGAGTGTACCTTGTAATGAGTTCTTCAATCCGTTTGCTGAACAAACCGATTCCAATACAGACAATGCAGCTGAAGATCTGAACCAACAACAAGTACCCGAACCTGCAGATTTTGATCCACTTGCGCTTTTCAATCCGTTTGCTCCGACTCCAAACCTTGAAGACATTGCAGAGTCGTCAACACGCAATTTGGAATCAGTCAATATGCAGCAGTTCCATAACCCTCATCCTTCAACGCATCAGTGGACTAAAGATCATCCATTAATCAACATCATTGGACATCCTTCAGCTCCAGTTATGACAAGACAACGACTTCACTCCGATGCTGAACATTGCATTTATGCACTCACAGTTTGTCAAGCAGAACCCAAAAACATTAAGGAAGCACTCACATATGACAACTGGATTGAATCAATGCAAGAAGAATTCAACCAATTCAAACGCCTCAAGTGTGGGAATTAGTTGAACGACCAGATGGAGTGTACGTCATTGGGCTGAAATGAATTTGGAAAAACAAATTGGACGCAGATGGCACAGTTATTCGTAACAAATCCCGATTGGTTGCTAAAGGATATTCTCAGGAAGAAGGAATTGATTTTGAGGAGTCTTTTGCACCTGTGGCTAGACAAGAAGTTGTTCGCATTTTTCTTGCATACGCTGCTCACAAAAATATGGTCGTTTATCAAATGGATGTGAAAACGGCATTTCTGAATGGCGAATTACGTGAAGTAGTTTATGTTAGTCAGCCAGAGGGATTCGTCGACCCAGAGCATCCTAATCATGTCTACAGACTTAAGAAGGCTCTCTATGGTCTCAAACAAGCCCCAAGGGCATGGTACGATAAACTTACTGCTTTCTTGCTTGCTAATAATTTTACCAAAGGCTTGATAGATCCAACTTTGTTTATCCAAAAACACGGGGATGACGTTTTAATTGTGCAAATATACGTTGATGACATTATTTTTGCTTCTACACATAAAAAGTATTCAAACGCTTTTGCAAAATTAATGAAACAAAATTTTGAATTGTCTATGATGGGTGAACTTACGTTCTTTTTAGGACTACAAGTTCATCAATCACCCCGTGGGATTTTCCTTAGTCAATCTAAATATGCTCAAGAGATAATTAAGAAACATGGCATGACCAGTTGTGATACCTACAATACACCAATGGCCAACGCAACTAAGCTAGATGCGGATTTACATGGCAAACCTGTTGACCCCACAAAATACCGAAGTATTATTGGGTCACTCATGTATCTAACCGCTACCAGACCAGATATTGTCTTTGCTGTATTTATGTGCTCTCGTTATCAGTTTAGTCCTACTGAACGTCACCTCAATGAGGCTAAACGAATCCTTCGATACATAAAGGGAACCATTAACATGAGACTCTGGTATCCGAAGGATTCTGGTTTTGAACTAATAGCCTTTTCATATGCTGATCATGCAGGGTGCGTAGACACACGCAAAAGTACTTCTGGTGGTTTGCAGTTTCTTGGAGACAAACTTGTGTCTTGGCAATCGAAGAAGCAGGATTGCACCTCATTATCATCTACGGAGGCCGAATATGTAGCCATGTCTGCTTGTTGTGCTCAAGTCATCTGGATGCGAACACAGCTAATGGACTACGGCTACTTATTCAACAAAATCCCGATGTACTGTGATTCCAAAAGCGCGATAGCAATCTCCTGCAACACTGTTCTTCATTGCAAATCTAAGCACATCGACCTCCGTTATAACTTCATCAAGGAGCACGTTGAAAAGGGTACAATCGAGTTATACTTTGTGGGTACTGAATACCAGCTGGCAGACTTGTTCACGAAATCATTAGCTCCGTCTCGGTTTGCTGAACTAGTTCACCGGATTGGTATGAGGTGTTTGACTCCAGATGATTTTCAATCTTTTCTTAAAAACAATTAAGCGAGTCAGACACCAAAACATTTTGTACATAATTATTCAAAAACAAAATACAAAAATATAAAATCAGAAAAACACAAAAAGATTTTCTTTTCATTATTTTTCTTTTCTATTTCAAAATTCACTACTTCAAGATATGTTGTCCAAAAACATTTCCATCAATCTTTCGTACACATATCTTGAGGGGGAGATAATTTGTCATATTCTTGTGAATTTTATATCTTCATCACTTTCTTCACTTAAATTCATCCTTTCTGACTAACTCTCAAGCCAAAAAGTTGCTTTTAACCGTCTTCATATGTGGTATTGGCTCGAGGGGGAGTCTCGTCACTTAAACTCTTTGAATTAACCTTTTGGACTCGTAACTTTACTACTTGTTAACTAGAGGGACTTGATGTGTTCAAAATATATCAAGTTTGGTTTTTCAACAAGTCAAGGGACCATATCTGCCAACCCATGAAAGTTCCTCTTATATAAGCCTTAGCTTATAACCATTTTCATTTTCACAATACAAAATACTCGAACATTGCTGCCAAAATTTCTCCACGACCCAAAATCATTGTTTCTGTGATTTCTCATTAATTGTAAGTGTTTGTAATCGTTTACATTGCTCTTTCTCATACAATCTATCATTGGAATTCGTTCTGTGGATTTCATTCATTACGGTTCGTATACTCGAATTGGGTTTTTTAATTCTTAGGTTCTAGGCTAATTAAAGTAGATGGGCTTCTTTGGTAGGTCTTTAATTGATAGAATACATCTTTTATTTGGACTAGGATTCACTGGTTTTGTGAAATTTTGAGATAATGTGTTTTTAGGGCTCGAATTAGTGGCTGGGTAATATTATGTTCATGTTTGTGTGTTTTATGAGTTGTATGTGGCTTGCTTATGTCCCTAGAACATGCTCTCATAGTTTCAGGCTCTTAGAACAACACTTGCTTGATTTCATGATAATTCGTGGGACTGTTTGACCTTTTGATGGATTTAGTGTTGCTTTATGTGTTTGAATGCCTCATGTCAACTAACTGTAACATTCCCATGACCTATACCTTAATTGAATTTTTGGGCCTATCGAGTATCACTATGAACTTATCGAGTATTGGATGAATATTATCGAGTATGCTCAGATTTTATCGAGTATCAGAATCTTATCGAGTAAGGCTTCATATTTGCCTTACTCGAAGCATAAGGACATTTTGATGTCGAGTAAGGAATCCAATTCCTTACTCGATATAAGATGTCTCTATTCTTCGAGTAAGAAAAATATGAGACCTTATCGAGTATGTGATTTTATCGAATATGTGACTTTGGGTTATCGAGTATGCATGGACTTATCGAGTATGTGACTTTGGTTATCAAGTATGTATGTACCTATCTAGTAAGCAATTATTATCGAGTAAGGATATCTTATATGCTTATCGAATATCATTACTTTCTGTGTGATTATCGAGTATCTCATTCATGTGCTTATCGAGTAAGGATTTCTCTATATTGTTTTCCGATTAAGGAATTGGACATAAGAACCATCGAGTATGGGTTCTTTGCTTGTGACTTTTATGGAAAGAAACTCTATCCAAATTTTTTTTAATTTTATCGAGTTAGGCAAATGCATAGGTTATCGAGTTTGGCTTGCAACTTTTTCGAGTATGACACATGCTTTGAGTTTTGTCGAATATGCTCTTATGTGTGTGACTTTGTGAAGTATGCCTTGTTCTTTGATGCTAATTAGATGTGCATGTATCAATATGTTGCATTATTCTTCGGTCACACTAATTCCATCAAGATGACAACTTGGATATTGAAATGTTCACTAACCTAAACATCACCATATTGTGTTCGTTTGTTGTGTTGATGCATTTCAGGTACTAAGATGTCTTAAGGAACCACTCCTAGGCATGAGTTAATTAAAGGAGATGAAAGGAATATCGGAAAGTCTAACTTGAAAGTTGATCTAGAGAAACTCCCGTGTCACCCAACATGTCAAATCATAGTGGAGATTCTACAGCATCATTACATTCGACAACTACTCACTTGTTCATGCTCCGTACCTGAAGTCTACTTGACACAATTCTAGAAATCTCTTGAAGTAAGTAAGGATGGCAAAACAATGGGGATACGACTTGATCACAAAGACATTCAGTTTAACGTCAGAACTCTACGCTCTGTTCTTGGCTTACCTGCTGAAGGTTCCAGAAACTTCAAGAAATTCACTCCACGTCCTTCGTTGTCAGAAATTATCAGATTTCTACGAGAAATTAGGTATGATGAATCAAAGACCAAACTCACCGTCCTATCTTCAATCGACAGAAAGAATATACCACAACCATGGCTCACTCTTTACTCCATCCTCACCAACTGTGTAACTGGCAGAGAAACTGGACACGAACATCCATCATTGGAACTTATGCAATTTTACTGGGGGGGTTGTCAAAATGGCCCCTATTAACTTCGCTCAGATAATTTGGGAAGATATGACTTATCAAGCCCGACAGTTCAAAAATTCACCAACAAAGAAAATCCCTTTTTATCGGTTTACCAAGTATCTCATTGGACACTTCATGCATAAACATTCAGATATTGATGCTAGACAGGAGGATAAAGAACATACACCTGCTATGGATCTAATGTACACCTCAGCCAGAATTCACAAAACAAGCACCACGAAACAAGGGATGAGAATTCCTGATATTCATTTACCAGATGCTGTTCGTAAGACTAAAGCTTATGAAGTCTATGACAATGCCCAAAGGAATGACTCGGTCGGGTTAAGTTCTAAGAAAAGCAAAGCAGCTTGTAAGGGTACTGAAAAGGTCTTCAAGGCTCCCAAGTCTAGAACAAAGAAAGTTACTCGTCAACCCACAAGGAAACTTACCCTTCGTGATGAACCGATTGATGAGGAAACTGAGGAAGCAACTGTTAAAAGGGTAAAGGAAACTAAAGGCAAGGGGAAACAACCTCAGGAAGAAGAAGCTGGAACTCCACCTTTATCCGAATCTGAAGAAGAGGAACAACTGCAAATAACATTACAAGAAAGTAAACGTTCAGAAGAGGAAAGAATAGCCAAGTTGAAAAAGAAAGGTGAAGGTTCTGGTACTAAGGATGTTGAGTTGGAGAATCCGTCATCTGAGAATGATGAAGATGAAGATAAGTCTGAAGAATCCGGTTCTCAAACACTCTCAGATACTGATCAAGAAAAGGATAATTCAGATGAATCAGGTGATTCCGATAAGGCAGAAGAGTCCTCAAGTTCTGAAAAACAGTCTGACGGGGAAGAAAAGGAAAGTGACAAAGATAAAGATGATACCGAAGTTGTTAATGACGAATCTGAAGGAGAAACAGAAAGTAGTGATGAAAGAGTAAAAGAAATGAGTGAAGATAAAAAGAAAAGTGATGAAGAATCAAATGCAAGTGATGAAGAAAGTGATAATGAAACCAAGAGTGATAAAGATGATAAGAAAATTGATCAAGAAACGGATGACACAACTGTTGATGTCACCGGCAGTTATGAGATTGTTCCTATTGCTGCTCCAATCCAACAACCTCAAGTAACTGCATCTCAGGATCAACCTTCAATGACCCAACCACTTCCTCCTCAGCAAACCCAAGAATCACAAGTGGCTGCTCATCCGAGTCTGTTGAGATCATTGCAACAACAATTGAAGAATTTACAAGGGCAGGTTTCTGAACAACAGAAAGAGCTGGAACTATTCAAAGTATACAACATTGATGCAGCTGTGGCAGACAGAGTTAAGAATCGATTACCAGGAGAAGTTCGAAGAGTTGTTCGTGACCAACTCCCAGCAACTGTGGAACAATACGTTAAAGATAATCTTGAAAGGGTTGTTACACAAAAGTTTCAGACAACTCCGATAACCGTTCAGACTCTACCTTCTACACCATCTGCTAGTGATCTTAAGGGAAAGCTGTTGGAAGCAATCATGGATGACCCAAATTAGGAAGATCTTTGAAAAGCACTACTTAAGTCAATAAAAAGGACTGAAAAGAAAGGTGAGGCTTGCAAAAAGACTAAGTCAACAAAGAGACGCCATGACGATCCAGATGATCAACCACAGCAACAAGGCAAACACAAAAGAACGCATGGCTCCACTTCTAGACCTCAAACAGCAAGGACTAGTACTCCAGTTACTGATGAAGTTCAGATGCATTCTGTAGCTGATGTTCAAATGGAAGCAGCTGAGGAATTGGATGCTCCAGATCCAGAGTATGAAATCCCACAAGATCTACCTGCCAACATTGCAGAACCACCAATGGAGGCTCCAGTGTTACCACCTCCTGAGTGGATTGACACCTCTGCTCCAACCAAAGTTGTCAAAATCGCGCCTAAGGCGCGCCTAGGCGCTAAGGCGCACAAGGCTCTAGCCTTTGGGCTTTTTTTGACTCGAGGCGCACGACATGCATGACTCCCCAAAAAAGCGCGCGCCTCAGTGCTTTTTGCGCCTTTGCGTCTTGGGGGATTTTTGCGCCTAGGCCATATTTTGCGCCTAGGCCATATTTTGCGCCTTGGGCTTTTTTTTTTTTTTTTTTTTTTTTTTTTTTTTTTTTTTTTTTTTTTTTTTTTTTTTTTTTTTTTTTTTTTTTTTTTTTTTTTTTTTAGATATAATACATGGGCCTTTTAAGTCATAGGTGAGTATTTATATGATTTGTAAATTTGAATTAATTTTATATTTATTTTATTTATTGAAATTTTCTTTAAAAAGTTACCTTGTTTCATTAAGTATTTTTTTACGACATATTAACATGAAAATGTGGCATTCTGCCTTGAATATTAATATGTTGCTTGCTTGATATTTTGGGTTAAATTGTGAGCTTTGTTAGATGTAAGCTGCAAGTGTAGGACACAAACATATTTAGTTTGATATGGATTTTAATCTCTATATAGGTCATCGAGCCAAAGAGTTGATCCGTTTTAGAAGTGACAACCGATCCATTTTAATATTTATAATGGCAATATGTGTTATGCATTAAGTATTTTAATGTTATTTTGTGTTATTTAAGCTACGTAAATGGTCACATATGTTATAAAAAACTTAATGCTTTTATTGCGCCTCGCATTCATGAATCCCGCGCCATGGAATGCGCCTCGATTCGAGGCTCTTTGGCCCCCTTTGCGCCTTAGTGCGCCTTGAGCCTTTCAGAACACTGGCTCCAACCTACAATTGGTTCGATGATATGGTCGATGCTCATCCTGATGTTCCTGAATTAGAAGTACCCATAGAAGGATCTACAGTAGGTTTCACAAAACGAATCAAGAAGATAATGAAAACCCAGAAACTTCTACTTTCTGATTTAGTGAAGATTCGAAAAGCAGGGTTCACTGAATTCAAGACATGCACTACATCAGAACTTGAATTTGAATACAATGTTGAAGAATGTGCGCGTGCACTGTCAGAATATATCACGTGGGAAAAGAGGCCTTCATGGGATAGAATCTATCACGGAAATGATCCTGACTTTACTTTTCAAGACTTCACCCAACCTTTACCTCTCATTGGTCCTCCCAACTCTCCAAAGATCCCTAAAGAGTATTTCTTCAATAACGATCTCAAATATCTCATTCATGGCAACACCGATCCGACACACCGTTATGCTACATCTCTCACCAAATTCAAAGCTGCCTCATATCTTCTCGATGATCTTGAAGAACAAATGAAGGGTTTGTACTCTACATCAGTTTCAAAGTATAATGTTGAAGCAGCTATGGGTACTCTTCACTGGCCAGAGATGCGAGATGGTTTTACAAATGGAAGTTGACGTTCAAATCAAAGGGCAAGCCGTACTCAAAGCACCGGATTCTTGGCATCGCAGAAATTCCTGAAACAGAAAAAAGATATGGTTACAACTTTCTTGACAAAATTGTAGTCCAACGAAGTGATGACAAAGAATACTCATTTAGTGAAGCTGACTATCATCGATTGAATCCTAATGACATCGAAGATATGTATGTGCTTAAGGTTCAAGGCAAAATTCATAATTTGCCCGGCAACCTTCAGTATGACCTCATCAACTCACTTCTAGTTTTTGCTCGTCAACGCATCATCAGGGCAAGAGTTGAAGACGCACAACTAGGATTCGAAAGCTATCAAACGTCTCTCAACTTCACAGCCCCACAGATGAAAATTCAAGGAATCCCGGGCATGAAACCTTGCACGTTTATCGGAAAACCATTTGGGGTCGTCTTCGCCAAAGACGGAGCCAAGAAATTCATGAGATATGATGAAACTCACAAGTTTGGGGATCAGACGCTAAAATTTGTCAGAATTCAGCTGGATCAAAGACTTAAGAGTTATGACCAAGGTAACAGAGAGGGCTGGACGAGGGATGATGTACGAGAAGCTCTAAAGTTCATGGATAGGATTGACCAACGATTGAAGTTCAGAAATCACATTCGAACAATGGAAAGCTTGGTTGGAGGAAGGGCACCAATCTCGAACATTCTCACTTATCGTCGTCCTGATCAACCGTTAGTCTGATTGCTCATTTTTGGTACATCATTATCTACTGTTCATTATCATATTTCAATAAGTTATTACTATGGCTTGTGCACATATAACAGTGTACAACCCGCACTTGTAAAGAAAGGACCCTGAGGTACGCATCAGTGCCTCAATCCTAATATAAGGAGCGAAAGCTTCTTACTTTTGAGTAGAATTAATCTAAATTTTCAAAGTTTTTTTCACAATTCTTCTCAAAAGAACAAGTATTTCCTCTCGTATTCAAAATCTCAAAAAGTTTGTTCACTATTTGAGGGGGAATACTTGAAAGATCTTTGTTCTAAAGTTAAAGTTCTCGTTGGATTCTCCCCATAAAACTCAAAAAGGCATATTTTTCTCAAAACATTTAACAAAAATAACATCTAGT
>LBNU01029620.1:9455-19628 GCA_014162995.1 Artemisia annua
CCATTCTACCTAGAAGAGGAATTTGTAAACCGAACACAAGCGGTAGAACAACTTTTGGCTAGGGACACCGAACTAGATCCCTTTGAAGACCTCCTAGTTTTTAGAAAAATGACCGACTTCCTAGGAGTTTTGCCAATCAACCTAGCCATGAATAAATGGAAAAGCGAGAGCGATAAACATAAATGGAATTGGGATAAGCCACCTAAGGAAGGGGATGGATCGTGGCCCCACGACTTGAGACACATATTACTCGTGTGTTCATCAAACATAATAATTCGTCCCAGTTTAGCCGAGATCATGTTAAGCCCAGCCAGCGAATAAGCCACCACCGACACATTATACAATTTAACCCACAAAGGGACCTTCTTTATGTCTTCTTTAATCAAATCAGAATTAGGACCTTGATTCAGAACATTTTCCATACCATCCCTAGTGGAAACTTTAAACATATAGAACCCTTGATGTACCATGACATGCATAATCCCGTATTTTTTCCACACATTCCGAACAAAATTTTGTACTACAGGAAACGCAGGTCGTTGTCCAACAAAATAACCATAAAGTGAATTTTCAAATCGTGCACTAATCGTTTCCACTTCGTCCTGCGGTATAATCACATCTGCCAAGGATACATCAACCATTGCAACATGATTGTTTTCTCCCATGACTTTAGAACCCACACAAGGCGTAGGTATATTGCTTTCAGCATTCGTGACACCAGCAGCACCATGGCTATTCGTATTAACATCTGAAGTGGGTTTCGAACACCCCACCTCACACTCATTAGAAGCAGGTTGCGAACACCCCACCTCAAAATTATCCTACTCGTTTACCATAACAACAACATCATCATTGACAAGACCAGTAGATGGTGCTTTGTTCTTGATACAACGATAAGGCTTCATAGGTTTTCCATCTTTCCCCAATATTTTACCATCAATACTCTTAACTCGTTTAGCCAAATCACTCAACACCGAAATGCTATCTTTACTCATTGAAGCCCTGTTCGAATTGTTGAGAAAACCTTTTTCCATCTCTCTTAAAACCACAGCAAATTAAAAACAAAAACAAGTTCCAACCTCACGGCAACACAAACTCTAATTAAGGGTTTTGAACCAATCGTTAAATTAAACAAACCCTAGAAGAAGTTTGTTGATCGTTAAAGCACGAAAGGATACCTCAAAAATAATAACTTGCATGCTGAAAACACAAACCCTAAGAAGGGTTTCGAATAATATTGAAAGAGCGATAGCAGCAAGCGAAACACCAAGTAAATCACTGATCGCAAAAAAGTAATTAATAGAACCGATTGAAATCAAAACCCTAACAATCGTTAAATATATAGGATAGATTACAACCGACCTAATCAATAAGAAGGAATGGGTATGCGATCAGGATTAGATGTCGACCAAAAAAAACCCTAACAATCGATTTAACCCAAAAAAACCCTAACACAATGATTTAATTCAGCAAAGGTGAATAAAGTAGATGATATAACTCACTACAATATCAAATCGTTGAAGAAAAACAATGGTAGAGATCATATTGGAAGCGTTCAGTATAGGTTAGGGTTTTTTTTTATTCGCCACCTAGAGAGAGAATCAAGGTTTTTTCTCGATCATCAAGTCCTCATGTCAAAAAACTTTCCCACCTTTTCTTTTGTCAAGCTAAATAGTTAGGTTTGTCTTTTCAAATTCCTTTTTCTTTCTTCTTCGTTGGCTAAAAAACATTATAGTTCACAATCTATTCTAAGTCATTGTTCGTTAAATAATGATACGAGTGTAATTCGAATATAAAGCTTGATTACTGATACAACATCTTTTAGGTGTCACATTGATATTGGATAACTTTGGTAGAAGATGGTTAGATGCGTTAAAGTATGTGGTTTGTTATATGTCTTGGTGTGAGAGGTGCCATCGAGAAAAACAAGCAGCAACCCCCCTTTTTTTGGGGACCCCATAAAATACCACGCCTAAGATAGATGGAAACAACAAAATTGTAATATCACGGGACTCTAGTCCGGAATGGAGTTGACACATGACAATGAAAGAAAAACAACATTTTATTTATTGTGTGTGTTATGAGTGGGTATTTATGTTTTAAAGTTATTTTTAAATGATAAAAAACAATAGAAAATCATTAACGGAATAGAGAGAATTTGCTACAATAGTTAAAGGAATTTTTTTTTAAAAAAAACGTTGATGTGAAACTGATTGTAGCGAAATAAAAACCTAAACCACACCTTCCACCCTTATGCCTTGTTTGTATTTACTAGCCTTCAATAATAAAGAGGTATGTATGGTGATGCAGTCGATATCAAATTTGGTCACTAGTGGCCAGTTGATAGTGATTGGCCGGTAAGTGGTTAATAAACAAGAACATAAACTAATTTTTTTTAGAATTGCAGCAATATTATAGAACCCACAAAAGAAATAAAAATATAAATAGAAGACATCACACCCAATTAATCAAGCAAATTAAAAGGAGAAAGGGACCCAATAGTTCAAAATAAAAATACAACAACGGACAAAAAAAGATCTAAACATATCTAAATCTCTATAAATGACACATGGTCTAACATAAACATATGTACCTAAGAGCACTTGATGCAGTTACTCGAGCCCTCTCGCCACTCCTACGTGGCTGCTCGCCACTCTCGCCACTGCACCGCCCCCTCCTCATCCCTCACCGTTTGCTTGCTCCTCGTCTGCACGACGAGCTCAAGGTTCTGACAAAAAGTAACAAAAGGACGTTGCAATTTATTTTCAAACGGCAATATTACCGTTTAATTATAAACGGTACACTTTCTTTTTTTTTTCTTTTTTTTTAATACAAAATAAACTTAACACACCCTATAAATACCAAACCATTTACATACATTTTTCTCACTACAATTCAACCAAAGCATAAACATTTCTATATCTCAACTCCAAAAAAAAACAAAACAATGTCTCAAAACCCGAATGAAGGAGGCTATTTCACGAACCTCCTCAATTCAAACCCACAATACGAGGGATCGTCAAACCCGTCTACCCCCTCGTCGCATAATTCAAACTCATCATCGCCGTATGGTTCGCAACAATTCAATCCGGAGGCAATTTATCGTAACCAACAAATTACGTTTCAACAAGGATTCGCAAATCAATCTCAACGAATGTTGTCACCACAATTTTTTAACCGTCTCAACCATCCACGTTTTCTACTCCTCAATCACAACCACCATTTGAATCATAACCATCTGGTTCACAATTTAAAGTACCACAAGCACGTGAACCGGCCAAAGGTAGAGGAAAAAAAACCATGGCAAAAATTTTTTAAAAAAAGGTCGTGGATTTAGACGCCGACGATGACGACGACTTGGAAGCAGTAGGTACGCGTGTGAATTGGAAATGGACAAAGGCCGAAGAAAAGCTTCTAGCGGAAATTTGGATAGGAATTTCCCAAGACAAAAATGTGGGCAATGACCGTACCGAAGACTTCTTTTGGAACGAAATTGCTGAGATGTTCAACGATCAAACTATCGGTGACCCTCGTACCAAAAATATGCTCACTGGTAATTGGAAAAGGCTTAATGGCGACTGCCAAAAATTCAAAGCTATTTATAAACATATTCAGCGTCGAAGTGGTGAAAATGAGCACGATCATCTCGAAAATGCAAAGGCGAACTTCGAAGAATGCTTTGGTTCGAGGGGTTTCACGTATGTTCACGTTTGGGAGGTCTTGAAAAATTACCCGAAATGGGATGCCGAGGAACCGATAGACATTACATGTCTCGAGGATATATTCGGCCCTGATAAACGACCTCGTCCCGAAAGATACAATAGACGAGCTGCAAAGAAACAAAAGTCGACTTCAACGTCGAGTGCAGCGAGCTCCGGTGAGACTCAAACGAGTACTTTTTCGGGACAATTATCCGAAAAGTATTCGCAAACAAAAGACGTTCAAATGGCTTGTTACGTGATGAGGAGGAAGAAGGCAGAAAAGGTGTTGGAGATGAAGGAAATGCAGATTCTCATGCTAGATGCCAACTTGGTTACTGACCCGAGAAAAGCCGAAATCATTCGCAAGAGACAAGCAAAAATAGAGAAGAAGTACCAAAATCTCGATGACGACAATAGCGACTTCAATTTTTAAGTTTCGTATTATTAGTATGTGTTGTATTTTTTAATTCTCGTATCGTATGTTGTTATTTTCGTATCGTATGTTTTTATTTTCGTATCGTATGTTTTTTATTTGATAATAAAATTAGTATGTTGTAGTATTTTTATGTTTAATGAAATCAATTTAGTTTATTTAATGAAATGACTTAAAAAAATAAAGTTGTAAGTGTTGGGCCCCAAATGAGTAAGTTGAGGTTAGTTGTTTTTTTTTCTTAAAAGTAAATTTATTAAGAAAAGAAGCCAAAAGGCAATACTAGGCAAGGAAAGCACAAAGTGTAAAAGAGACTAAGACACCTCCTTAGCTCCACACTATGCACCACAAACAACAAATGGCATAGGACAAATACCCTAGCTCAATACAAATAACAATACTTAAACTAGGAAAGACACAACTATTAGATAAACACTCAATAAATCAGATTAGGCAGAAAGATGGCTTAAGTTAGGATTGTCACCATACTCTGAATACATGGGTTAGTGCTAAGGAGTCAACCAAAGCACCTCCAAACATCACCATATGATGACAACACTTAATAAGCTAGCCTGCCAAATCTGAATTTAAAGAGAAAATACAGAAAGATCCTCCATGCCAGAATCCTACTTGCCCAGAAGAATATCCACAGCTAATCAGAAGACAGCAGCTCTTGATCAGACTACAACCAAAGCAGGTACATAACAGACCACAAGGGAAGTGCCAGTGTAGCAAATTTGGTAAGTTTGTCTCCTTAAAAACCTTTCTTTATAAAACCAAGAGGGAAAAAATATAGAAAGGACAAAAAGAGTGCAACACATTACCAAACTCTTCCCATACTAAAATCATCAGCCACCAATTGCTTATCATCCCCTTAAGACTCTTCATGACATTCCTCAAAGACCATTTCAATATCATATACCCTCTGCACCAATAATACTTATTGACCCTTAGTGTACTTAAGTTCACAGATTCACCAATGAAAGGATCAAAACAAAAATTACACCTCCAAAAACCAGTTCCCTCCTGATCATTATTATCAGTCCTCATAGTAAACATGAAAAATTGAACAGCAGAATAGGATAAATTCATAATCACTGATTATTATCCATGCAGAAGGTAATATTCTTCCCCATGCTTCTATCCAATTTGAGACCCCAAATAAGAGCAGCATTCTTGACATTTGCAGTGCTTCTAATTTTAAGACTAAGAAGCCTAAATCTCACAGTTTCCACAATGATTTTAAAGAGAATATCCTCAGACCTTTCAGAATTTCTAAATAACCTATAATTTCTTTCCTGCCATATGTAATAAACCATAGCCCCAAGCACAAGCCTTTGGATGACACTCCAAATGCTATTATTAGCAGGACTATTAGCTATTCCAGAAATGATCTCAGCCCAAGTATTAGATAAATGATCTAATTTAGCCATACCCTTTAACCTTTCCCATAATCTTCTAGGATAAGCACAATCAAAGAACAAGTGAGAGTGAGAGTCTTTACATACCTTACAAAAAACATATTTCATGTCCTGAATGTTCAGCCACTTAGAAATCCTGTCTTGAGTTTTTAACCTTCCTTTTATAGCCATCCAAAGCATAAAAGCATGGCTAGGAACACATTGAGAGAACCAAATGTGTCTGTACCATATAACTTTAGGACCAGTTGGCTTGACACTTTTCCATACCTCCTTAACACTAAAAACTTTCTCAGTTCCTTTGCTGTTAATCCAGAATGCTTTATCTTTAACTCCATCTCTTAAATCAGGAACCGGAACATTTAAAACTTCAATAAATCTTCCATTCCAATCTCTTGGCGATTTCCATCTATTATCTCTAACAAATTCTGGTAACTTAGCATCAACTTTCATACCATATTGGTACAAAGTTGCATGACTAATTAATTTGCACAAAGGACCATTATTATGCCATCTGTCAAACCAGACATTGCACTTTCTACCATCACCAATTTTGACACCAACAAATCTCCTTATATTGTCTCTGAGTCTCAAAAACTGACTCCAACTCCAAGAAGAATGAGTATCATCACAGTCCCAAATACTTTTCCCCTTAAGCCAGTAAGTATTTACCCATTTGACCTAAATAGATTCTTTGTCAGAAATAATATTCCATAAGTGCTTGGCCATTAGAGTTTCATTCCACAAATGCAAAGGTTTTAAGCCCAACCCACCTTGACTTTTAGGCATGCAGACAGTTTTCCATGAAACACTAGCTTTACCCACACAATCATTTCCAGCAGCCCAAAGAAATCTTTTAAAAAGCTTATCAATGTCATCACAAATATGAATTGGAATAATGAACATAGAAATCCAATATATCTGCATAGAACTGAGAACAGAAGAGATAAGTTGTAACCTTCCTGCGAATGAGAGACATTTATTCTTCCAGTCTTCAATTCTTTTCTTAACACTGTCCACAAGCACCTCACAGTCCTTTTTGCAGATCTTTTTAGAGACCAAAGGTACACCAAGATACCTTACAGGAAGGGTTCCTTCCTTAAAAGGCATTACCATTAAAATTTCACACCTTATATTATTAGGAACATTACCAAAATTTACTGTGCTCTTCTCTAATCTTGGATAAAGACCAGATGATAAAGTGAATTCATTTAAAGCTCTTCTTAGAACAGATGCAGACAGCAAATCCGCATGACTTAGTAACAACAGATCATCAACAAATAGAAGGTGGGTCAACTTTAACTCTTTACATCCCCAGTGGTACTTGAATTTAACCTCCTTACTTACATGCCTTTTCACCATTAGATTGAAAACTTCCATAATAATAGTAAAAAGGTAAGGTGAGACAGGATCACCTTGTCTTAATCCTCTTTTAGCTTTGAAAAAGCCATGAGATTCACCATTAATAGACAAAGAGAATGAAGCAGTGGCGAGACATTCCATAATCCAGTGAACCATAGTTGGATGAAAACCAAATCTCTCAAGAGCAAATTTAAGAAATTCCCAACTAACGGTATCATACGCCTTTTGAATGTCAATTTTGAAAGCACACCTCCTACATCTGCTTTTCCTAGCATAACCATTCATTAACTCTTGTGTCAAAAGGATGTTGTCACTAATTTGCCTTCCCGTCACAAAAGCGTTTTGGTTACAATCAATAAGCTCATTCAAAACAACTTTGATCCTATTAGTTATAACTTTGCTAATGCATTTATACATGACATTACAGCAAGCTATAAGCCTATAATCAGAGACTCTAATAGGAGTTTTGGTTTTAGGAATAAGAGAAATGATAGTAGCATTGAATTCACCAAGCATCTTACCATTCCTGAAGAACTCTTTAACAGCTGCAATTACATCTGAACTGATAACTTTCCAAGAAGCTTTAAAGAACTTAGATGTGAAACCATCAGGGCCAGAAGCCTTATTATCATCAATATCAAAAAGAGCAGCTTTGATTTCATCATCATTTACCTCTCTGACCATGTATTCAGCATCATAAGCACTTATTTTCTTGACAAATAAACCATCAGGGTCTTCTACAGGAAAGACTTGATCATGAGTGCCAAGGAACTTTTGAAAATGAGCCACAAACTGACCAGCAACTTCACTATCTTGGAATCTGTTTCCAGCTTCATCATTAATAGCACTTATTCTACTTCTATTCCTTCTACCCTTTACCACATTATGAAAATAGGCAATATTATGGTCACCTTCTTTAAGCCATCTAATCTTGGTTTTTTGCTTTAAGACTTTCTCTTCATCCAGAACAGCTTCTCTATATGCTGCAGTATAGACCATCTCTTCTTCCCTTAAAGTAGCATTAGCAGGATCTTTATCATGCTCTTCTTGGACTTTCTTTAACCTTTCTCTTAAAACTTTGACCTTATCAAACACATTACCATTCTTCTTATTTAACTCTTTCATATGTCTTTTCATAGCTTTCAATCTTTTAGCTAAAATGAACATGTAGTACCCTTCCACTGGCACATTCCAATTTCTGCTAACAGTATCCAAGAACTCCTCCTTATCAGCTAAATAATTCATGAATCTAAATGATCTATTCTTCTTACCAGCAACATTAGGAAAAGAAACAACAGCAGGGCTATGATCAGAAGAGACAAAAGGAAGGAAGCTGGCATAAGCAGTAGTGAAGCAATCCATAAAGTAACTATTTCCCATTCCCTATCCAACTTTTTCAAAATCCCCAATTCAGGATTTTTCATTTTCTGGATCCAAGTAAAAAACATACTATTCATGGATATATCTTCCATATCCAAGTATTCAACACAATCTTTGAAGTCCTGAACACCACAATCTCTAAGAAAACCATTAGAGTACTCATCAGCATGTAAAGTGACATTAAAGTCACCAAGCATAAGCCAAGGAGATGCACCAATATTATCACACTGATTCTTCAAATAATCCCATAAAGCAACTCTGTCTCTAGGGTCATTCTCACCATAAATGACAGAGACATACATCTTTTTATGACAAGCAACCGTAGTAACCAAGAAATGCATAACTTGGTCAGTTTAACTAAGTAGAGTAGCATCAAGAACATTAGGATCCCAACCAACTATAATCCTACATCCTTTATTGCTATCCACAGAGTTAGATACCCAATCCCAAACACCAAAAATTCTGCTACATACTGAACTCACTATTTTTTTTTGTTTAAATGAGTTTCAATAATAGAACACATACTAATACAATTTTCATTGATAAACAATTTAACTTCATCTTGCTTAAAGGTAGTAGACATACCTCTAATGTTCCATGAAGCAATTTTTAATATCATTATGCAGAAGAGGGGAAAGATGCAGTATCACTCTTCATCTGAGTCATAACAACATCAGCATCATTTGATACATTGTTCTTAGTCATGAAAGAAGCATGAGCAGAATCATCCTCAGCAACTTCATCCATAACCTCATTATAATTCTTTCTTTCCTGAATAATACCCTCATAAGCTTCAATCATCTCATCTGTCCATTGACTTCTGATCTCATTGGTAAGAGTATGATTCAGATTCATGAAGAGCTCAACCTCAGCCATCTGCTTTTCCCAAACCAACTCATGAATCTTACCACCTTCAATTCTGTAAATCTCATCATATAAGACACTAAGAGCTTGTTCTCTGTTAAGCTTCTCAGCTTTCATCTTACCATCAACAAGACTTTTGGCTTTAGCCATCACAACTTGGTTAATATTATTATTTGCATCAGCAATTCTTTCTTCCAACACCTTAATCTGATTTTTACACAGAGCACACTTTTTGCTTTTCTCCAAAGCAGCACACTTCTGCTTGTAGTAATCATAAACATCTTTTGACCACAAACTAATTTCATCTTCAGAACATGGAATACCCAAATCAAACGATAAATCAATCTTCATCTTCATTTCCTGCCATAGATGACTATTCTCTTCCTCTTTAATCTCATTCTCTAACACAGCATATCTATTATTACTTCCACCATTTTTCTTCTCAACATTCTTCTTCTCAACATTCTTCTTCTCTACATTCTTCTTCTCTACATTCTTCTTTTCTACATTCTTCTTCTCTACATTCTTCTTCTGGCTACTAATTTCTCCATTAACTTTACCTTTCGTCATGTTGTTTTGCTCATTCCCTCCATTACTAGCCACTTTCTTGGTTAAATTCTCTTTAACAGAATCTTGTTGCACATTCACATTTCTAGTACTACCACTTGAACCAGTAGAATTAAACCTCCTCTACCATTCATTCCACCTCTTCCTCTTCCATAATATCCACCTCTACCACTATGTGGAAAACTAGAAGAGGGGGGGGGGGGGTTGAATAGTTTTACGTCCGTTTTAAAATTTATGAAAACAAGTTTGTTTTAAAAACTTTGATTCTAGTTTATGTGAATTCAAGACTTGCACCATATGAACAAATATATATTACTAACTAACTAGGCTACTATAGTATAAGTAAATAAGTAATGAATGAGAAGAGTTAGAAAGATCAAACCACAACACAAGGATTTATAGTGGTTCGGCTACAAGGACACCTTCCTTGTTCCTACTCCACTCCCCGAGT
>LBNU01029620.1:21323-46660 GCA_014162995.1 Artemisia annua
GTGTAAACGAGCCGAGACAACTCGTGAGCAACTCGAGATCGACTCGAAAAATACTCGATTCGACTCGATTTTAAACGAGCCGAGACAACTCGCGAGCTACTCGACTTGACTCGATTACACATTTACACCCCAATATATATATATATATATATATAGGGTCCCTTTCTTACGAGAACCACCTTATTTGCAAGAACTGCGAAAACCACCCTTTTACAACTAATAATACACAATGTACACCATTTAATGCTCCATAGAATTTTGTTATTTTTATTTAATTCAAAAGGGTATAATAGTAAAAGACGTTTTCATATTATTTTTTATTTTTTTTATAATTCCCGTTTTTTATAAATGTTAAAGTTCGGAGTTGTTGTTGTTTTTTTTTTTGTTTTTTTTTGTTTTTTTTTTCACGAAAAAATTGGGATTTTTTTTTAAATTATTTTTTTTTCTCAAATAGTTATGGTACATACATGTTTTTTTAGGCAAAGGTGCATACATTTTTTTCCCCAAATAGTGTGTATACATGTTTTCAATTAGTCAAAATGCATACATGTTTTTTTTTTAAGATAACATATTTTTAGATTTATTGCTGCCATATATGTTTCAAGAAATAGTTAGGTGCATATAGGTATTTTAATATAATGAAATTTATAACAAACCAAGTGGATAAATGTTATATACAAACTTCGATATCAATTGAAATACAATTAAAATACAAATTTCTAAAACATAAATATATGAATATAATCGATCAATACAAGAGTAGCCGTCAACATTTTTTCAAAAGTCGGACATATATGCACACCCGTAGCCGTGAACATTCTTGTAATTACACCTGATACAAAGAAAAATAAAAAAATTAGCAACAATAATTTTATTAAAACATACATGTTTTAAGCATTTCGTTTATAAGTAACCATTTTCTAAAACGTACATGTTTTAAAACATACCTGTTTTGAACAGAACATACATGTTTAATAACATGTTCTCAAACATATATGGTTTTCATTAATTAGATCCCACTAATTAAAACATATATGTTTTGAACATACATGTTTTGCACAATTAAAATCAACCTACAAGATTAAAAATAATACGAAGCAACTTCATGTTCATACATGTTTTGCACAATTTAAATCATACCAAGCAAAAAAATGGTGAATAAACCAAGCAGCCCCACAACCAATCAGCACCAATCAATTAAATATCCGACTATCAGTACGAGAATAAAATTAATATTCCCATGTTGTGTTTCTTCGAGTCACAAGAAACCACAAAACTTTTCATCAATCTCATGATAATATACTTAAATCAAATAGGACACCAACTTCATAGAAGACGACAAATCGATTTACTGATCTTCATACATTACGAAGACAAACCAGTTTAATAATGAACTGATATTAAAATCAAATACATGTTGCTAAGTATTCATGATAGTACAAAATAATAAACCGCTCTATCGAACTGAGATGGGCTCTAAAAATACAAAACAATAAACCGGTATATCTTTAACACTACGATGTACCAAAATAAATTCTATTAATTTAGCAGATTCAAAACCATGAACACGTTGAGAAAAAAAAAATACAATTATTGGATCGAAGTAAACAAAAAAAACGAATAAAAAAATATTCGATTACCCTTTTTGGTGGATCACGAATTGAAAGAAGAAAAAAAAAAAAAAAAAAAAAAAAAAAAAAAAAATTTTTAAAAATAAAAAAAAANACCAAAGTTGTTTGATCCGAACATGTTTTGTATTTGACTTGGATGCATGTACGGAGGGAACATTCCCCACGGATATAAGTTCCACATATGTTTATTATTGTTGAAGTTTCGTCTATTTTGGTTTACTCTAGTTTGAGGAGTTTTAGGCCTAGGTTGTGGACTTATTTGTTTTCTAGGTGGTGGAGTTTTAGACCTCAATTTTGGTTTCAAAGGTTCGGCATCGGATTTTAAGGATGATTTACAAACGCTTTCAACTTCCTCATCACTAGCAATGGGTACTAATCTATCTTTTAGAAGTATGTACTTAGGTTTTGATTTTAAAGGTTTTGACTCACAAGTTTCACCTTCGAATTTTACACTTTTTGTTTTACTAGTTGATGCTTCATTTGTATTATATCCTAAGCCGGTTTTATCCATTAATGACCTTTGAGTACTAATTAGTTTACTAAGTGATTTACTACTATTTTCAAATTTCTCTAGTTTATTAATTTCTTCCTTGAGTTGTTTATTTTCTTTTTCAACTATTAGACAATTTTTACAATCACTTAGGTTTTCTTTGCCTTTTCCTAGATTATGTAGTTTAGCTTTTAACTTAAGTATTTCATCTTTTAGTTGATTGTTAGTTTGTTTTAATAGTTTATTTTTAACCATCACTTTTTGTCCTACTTTGCATAATATCCTATATTCGCTATCTAAGTCTTTTTCGTCTAAGGATAAGTTATCATCACTATAGTACTCGGTTTCGGAACTTACCTCATCGGATGCCTTGGCCATGAGACACTTCTCTTCTCTTGTTGTCTCTTTCTCATCGTTCTCACTATCGCTCCATGCTCCTCCTATGAACGCTTTATATTTTGACTTCTTGATAATTTTGGACATTCGCCAATGAGATGGTTTGGATCTCCACATTTGAAGCACTTCCTTTCGCTTTTCCCATTCTTGTCGTCCTTGATTCTATGCGATGCTTTTATTTCTTCAAATGGTTGTCTAACGTTTCTTCCTCGTCTTTTGAAGAATTTCTTGAAGTCTCTAACGGCCATAGCGTATTCTTCATCATCACTTTCAGATGTCGAGTATTCTTCATCACTTGAGTCCTTCTTAGCTTTCAATGCAATTGACTTGCTTTGCTCTCTTTTTCCTTTAACCATTTCGGAATCTTTCTTTATTATCACTTCATGCACTTTCAAGTTTCCAATTAGCTCGTCAAGTGGTAGAGTTGATAGATTCTTCGATTCTTCAATAGCCGTCACCTTAGCGCGCCACTTCGGTTGGAGAGCCCTAAGAAATTTCCTTACAAAATTCTTGCTAGAAAAATTCTCATCAAGTGCTTTTAAACTTGTGATGATTGTGTTAAATCTAGCAAAAGCATTATCTATCGATTCCTCTTCCGGAATCGTGAATTGTTCATATTGTTGTACAAGAAGATCTATTTTGTTATCTTTGACTTGACTATTACCTTGGTGAGTGATTAATAAAGAATTCCAAATTTCTTTTGCGGTATTACACATAAAAATTCTTTCATATTCTTTGCGCGGTAACGCATTATAAATAACCATTTTAGCCTCATTATTTTTAGAAAGTTTCTTTTTCAAATCATCGCTTTGTTTTTCATAAGAAACAAGTTCATCCTTTTTAGTTTCCGAATTATATTGTAAAGGAAGAAAATCACCATTAGTAATAACATGCCAAAGATCTAGATCCTTTGATTTCACATAAGTTTCGAATCGATTTTTCCAATATAAAAATCCATCACTTTCAAATAGTGGTGGTCTTTGCATAGATTGCCCTTCTAAATATTTTTCCGATTCCATAGATCGATTCAAGTTTTAAAATACAATATATTTTAAAAATCTTGTTTGACGTGGCTCTTGATACCAATTGTGGAAAACTAGAAGGGGGGGTTGAATAGTTTTACGTCCGTTTTAAAATTTATGAAAACAAGTTTGTTTTAAAAACTTCGATTCTAGTTTATGTGAATTCAAGACTTGCACTATATGAACAAATATATATTACTAACTAACTAAGCTACTATAGTATAAGTAAATAAGTAATGAATGAGAAGAGTTAGAAAGATCAAACCACAACACAAGGATTTATAGTGGTTCGGCTACAAGGACACCTTCCTTGTTCCTACTCCACTCCCCGAGTCACCTACTCGAGAGTTTTCTTCACTATGTCAACAAACTCCCTTGTGGCGGAGAAACCTTACACAACTTTCGCTTACACCGGCTTAACGACACAAAGCTAGATGTCGGGTTCTAATTCTAGCTAGAACCAATCTCACAACACAACACAACTTCTTCACAACTTGAGCACACCACGACTTCGTCACAACTTCACACCACTACACTACTTCTTCTTCTCCCTACACAACTTCTACTTCTCTCTACACTACTTATTACAAGCACAACACAACTATACAAATAATGTACACAATATACACAACTACACTACAATACTTCTTGAGCTTTGTTTGTTGAAGGAGTATTCTTCTTTTGCACTTTGAATGAGGATGGATGTGAAGGGATTGAATCACTTGAAACAAGGATTAGTAATCTAATGATCAAAGGGTTTTGGAGGATGTTTAGAGAGATTTGAGATCTGAAATTTTCGTGCAAAAGGTGAGGAAAAATACCAGATTTAAGGTGGTATTTATAGGGAAAAATTCTGACAAAATCTGATACAGGAGCGTGGCCGGTCCCCTTAATTCATGGTCGGTCCCCTTAAAATTAAGGGGACCGCCCCTTATAATTAAGGGGGCCGCCCAGCTGTAACGGCCAGATTTTTTTGTCTTTAGTGGGGAAAGTTTATTTGGTGAAAAACTAACTGATTTTGGTTAAAAATTTGAATTCATATATTTAGTATGATTAAAACATTTTTCTTTATTACCAAAATTGTTTTTCAAAAATATATAATATGCTTATATTATTAAATAAACTTTGTAGTAATTAATTAAATACCCCTTTGATCATGAGATGTATTAAGCACTTGTTTATTCATACCTTAAGTGATTAAGTTGGATATAATGAAATAAACTAGCTTAATACTTGTTTACGTAGTAATCTTACGTTTAATGATTTTACATTTTGTGATCATCAAAACGTAGAGATATCGAAAAATATAAATAACGTTTTTATGCATTATTTATGTCAACACACTAAAACTGACCCTACCATAACTTGTCCCATTGCTATTCTGGCCAGTATTGTTATTACTATCACCCATCACATTAGTATTGTTCTTGTTATTAACAACAGTTTTCCAACTATCAATGTTTTTTCCCTCATTATTTGCCCCTTTTTCAGCCATATTCTTAGTCTCATTCCTTTTCAAAACTTCTTCCTGAGTAATGATTCTATTACCACACCTTTCAAAGCTATGACCAAATACCTTACAGTGAGAACACATAGGTGGAACCCATGCATATTCAACATCAAGCATCATTGATTTACCCAAGCTTCTATAACAAACTTCAATGGAATTGACCAAATCATTCGAGGCATCAACTTCCACAAGAACTCTAGCAAAGTTGGCTCTCCCATAAGCATTTTCACACATGGAAGCAGTGATTCTATCCATGATGATGGGTGACCCTACTCTGCTTGCAATTCTACTAATGCCCTCCACATTCCATGCCTCAAGAGGCACATTGAATATCTTAGCCCATATCGGAATTTTCCTAGGTTCCGGTTTAGTGAGACACAAACCAGCCTCCCATTTTTGAACAAACAGAGGCTTTTGATCAACCAACCACGGACCATTTTCAATCACAGCCTGCATCCCATCTTCTGATTTAAAATTGAAAAAATACAATCCACCTTCATTCATTATAACACTTTTTAATTGATAAGGCCTCCACATCCTTCTTAAATGGCCTAAAATCTCCCTATAGCTCATCTTATAACCAACGAAGTATCCTACTAAGGTCAAATTCCATTTCTTACTCCCCACAGGGATATACCTTAATTTATTGTCACCATAACTAGAAGATCCTTGAACAACTCTAGCAAATGACATTGGCTTTTTAGGGCTAGCTTTTTCATTCATTGCAACATCACCATTACTGACTACATCATTGCTTTCTATACCCTTATCATTAACATTCTTACCACTGTTATTATCACTACCATCAGTATTCTTTTCACTATCCTCACCACTTTCATTAACATTATTACTAAAACAAGGATTAGTACTAACATTAAAATTAGTAGGAAGAGAATTACCTTCATTAACCACATTCATACTGACAAAAGTAGCACCAACAGACAACCCTTCACCATTATCACCCAACTTAACTTCATTCTGATTATCAACAACACCTTTCCTACTATTTTCCTCTTCACAAACAGCTTCTTTAACTTCTATATCTTTAGTTTCTTCTTCCTCAGTAATATCCTCACCCAAACTCATACCTAGAGTAGCCTTATTGTTTGACTTCTTAGAATCCTTCTTAAATCTCCTATGAGACAGCTTAGAAACAACATTAGAACCAGCTTTCTTAGGTCGAATAACATCAAAATGAGGCTTAGGGGGCATACTAAGATTGGGGGGTTTAGGATCTAGATCTGACATGATTAAGGTAAAAAGTAGCAACGAGAGAAAGAACAAACCCTACATAATCAGCAATTGATTAGCAGGAAGAGATTTGGGGAGAAGAGTGATGAAACAGTGATGGTAACGGAAACAACGGAAATATAAAATGAAATTTATTATAAGATCTAACCGGTGGTTTTTTAAGAAAATTATATCATCATGTGTATGATGAACAGTAGAACATCATACTAAATTATTATAAAATTTCAATGGATAGATTTAAAATGGATCAAGGAATACTTAATAAAATTCAAGGGTTTTTAGAGAGAAAAGTTTTTAGAGAAGTTAAGGTTAGTTGTTAGTAAGTAGGGTTAGTTGTGGAGGTTTGTTAAAGTGATGCGGCACCCCGCGGACCCCAAATGAGGAAGTATACCTCCTCACTGCACCTAGTGCTCTAAACCAATATTTTGAAAACCGGGTTCGAAATCGACCCGGTCGAGTCACCGGGTCAATCGGTTCGACCGCCTGGTCAACCCAGTTTTCAATTATTATTTTTGTATTTTTTCGACCGGGTCAACCGGTTCGACCGCCGGGTCAACTCAGGTTTTTATTAAAAAATTTTGAAAAAACGAAACCCGGCCGGGTTTCGAGAACCGGGTTGACCCGGGTCACTCAAAATCCGGCGGGTCTAACCGGTTAACCCGATTTTAGAAACCCGAGTATTTTTGACACGTTTTTTTAACCGGAACCAGTCGAACCGGTTAACCCGGCCGGGTCGACCCGGGTTTCAAAACACTGATCTAAACCAAACACAACACATTGCTATCATTAACTGACACAAACATATATTTATTTCTTTGACTTTTGACTTTTGTTGGCTGCCACATGTGATTGCATATTAAAACACTTCGCTGAATTCATGAAGAATTATAGCCTGAGGAATCTTTCACGCCCACTGAGAATTGGGTACCACTACTACTTAATTTACAACAAACTGCTAAATCAACCATATAAAAGCTATGGATAATGTCGTAACTTCTGCATGCTAAATTTTTTTTCTACGCTTGAATCGGCATCTGGTCTCTCTCTACAACTTATTTTAACCTTCTATCGGCAAATAAAACACATTTTTTTAACAATTAAGAAGATATGATTTATTGAAAGAACTTGCTGCAAACAAAATGTTACAATGCATCAAAATAGAAGAAATATCATAAAGGTAATTAGTTTAATTCCCTAATCCTTGGAGTTATGTTTTACAGATTTCATCTTCATGCCACAGCAACTGATAAACTCACACATTGATTTATATGATGAACCTTTAATACCCAATGCCTCTTTTGCACTTTCTCTTAGTACCTTCACTCTTTCTCTCATTGTGTTTCCTTCTACACCCTCCATCAAGCTTCTCACCATCATCTCTATCTCCTCCCTTTCTACCATCTTCTTCGCTGGCAAAACCGCTGGCCGAATGGCCACTCCCATCTCTTCAACCAGTATGGTCGCATTCAGTCTTTGCTCGGCGTAAAGTGGCCACGCAATCATTGGCACGCCACCTTTTATGCTTTCATAAACCGAATTGAGTCCACAGTGTGATAGAAACCCTCCTACGGATGGATGGTTCAATATTTTCACCTGTGGAGCCCATGATGGAATGACTAAGCCAAATTTTTGTGTTCGGGTTAGGTATCCTTCCGGGAGGAAGTCAGGAACTGATCTATCTTGATCAGTTCCTCCAGTGAAGAATGCACCATCTGTAGCTCTACCAGCCGGTGGACGTACCACCCAAACAAATCTTTGTTTGCTCAATTCCAGACCCCAAGCCAGCTCAATCATTTGCTCAGCCGAGAGTGTCCCTCCACTCCCAAATGATACAAAAAGCACAGAATCACGCGGCTGCATGTCTAGCCACTCGATTACCTTATTTCCCTCTGAACTGGTCGGATCAATCTCTCTAGTTAATGGCCCAATATCATAAACCGGTACTTTCACAACAGACCGCAAGTCTTCATTGTACTTTAAAGCATCAAGTGACGCAGAATCCATATCTCTCCACGTGTTCAACAAAATCCCATCAGACAAAGTGGTGAAATCAATTCCCATTCGAACATACTCATCGTACTGACGGTTGGTCCGATCCAGCATGGGGTCAGGAACATCTTCACAAAGAACTGGCTCACAACCAGGAATTTTTAAGGGCACAATCTGGTCTACATACTGGCCTGTGACTTTCTTATCAAGAACATGCAAGTACGTGGTCAGAGCAAGAAATCTTGGAAGGCAAGGGACATAAACGTACTTTTGCATGTGAAACTCCTCCGCTATTGGAAGTGATTCGCTTGAGAACAGATCGCAAATAAGGACGTGAGGGTGGGGGGTCATGGCAGAGATGGCTGACCTGATACTTTGTCGGGCTTCTCGCATCATGATAGCTAGTTGAGTGACGACCGCGTCATTTGGTTGGAGTAGGGTAGAGATGTCTGGTATTGGGATCTTGATGATATTGATGTTTTTGGCGTCGTTGAGAGTGCTCAGTAGTTGTGATTCAACGGGTAAGGTTTGTGTGGTGACAGCAAGGATGGTGACCTGTAGGTAGTGATAGTTGGCAAGACGGTTGCCTAGTAGAAGTACAGGGATCAAGTGTCCCATACCCGGGCTAGCGATTATTGCTATATGAAGTCGTTCTTGATCCATGTATATTGATAAATATGAAACAAGTTGTTATCTATTATGTAGATGGTTCTACTTCTTGATCAGTCACTCCTTATTTATATACTCGAAAGCGGCAATATATAATTTCCATTTATTCCTGTTGTCAACATATCATCAAAAAATAATATATTTAATTGTAATAAGTTTAACTATTAATTGTTAAACCTTTAGTGTACGTGTAAGATTAATATGAGGTATGCTAGACCCATAAAGAAACTCCCACAAAAACATTCACAAGCTGACGTGTCAGCATTTTATTGGTGTACTGTGTAACAGTTTCTCTCTCCTCTCTCTTACTGAACCAATTAGTCTCTGCCACATCAGTTTGTGAATTTTTTTTGTGGAACTTTCTTTGTGGCCCTAGCATTTCTCGGTTAATATAGGTCTAGCAATGTGATTTTTCTCAACAACTTGCAATTAGTGGATACAAATGCCCGGTCGACTTCTAAATCAGATAACAATGCTAAGTGACATTAATTACCATATTTCGTTTTTACGCTCTTCCCTCTTTATTAACCAAAGCTATTAAAAAAGTAAGCTATAAAGATACGTGAAAACTTCAATTGCTCCTCAAATCTTTACTTTTTGTTGTCTTCCCCTATTTAGTCCCCACATAACATTTTACTTTCACTTTTTATTATATATGGAATTTTATAGTAGTATATTATTTTATTGATAGTTTACATTAATGTTTTACACGTTTCAATTATTCTAAACAGAAAGTTATGTCAAATTTGTAAGTTCATAGAATACTTTGGCGTCATATCAGTGGAGTTACGTAACTTGCCTCCTGGACTAGAAAAAATGAAAGATTTTTCTTACATGCTATAGAAAATGCAAGACTTTGTAATTTCACAACACACTACATATAATAGTATCGTTATTGTTTTCAAACAAAGTAACAAACCGCCCCNCCTGGATCGAATAGAGAAAATTGATTAAGATAACTTTTATTTGTGACAAGTCATTTTGGTAAAAAAAATTTTGTAAACAGTATTTTGTGGATGTACTATTTTCATTTTCATAATTCTATTTGCATCATGTTTTCTTTTTAAATGACTCTTTGAGTTTGAGCTTGTTGTTTTTTATGGTGCAGAGGCTTCCTGGTAATGGCAGTAATACATAAACAACAGAGCATGATAATTATGAGGGGATTACATAACTTATATATATTCATTTGCTGATGCTATCGAGTTGAGCTCTTGTATTTCTCAAGACGAGCTCGAATCTTTATTCAGTTATGTACTACCATATTATCAATCTTAACTCGACTCATTTATTGCAGTAGCTACAAACACATTTAATTTACCCATACGCATTATCAAGTCCAGTTATGCATGTGCAGTTGAAACTGTCTGCAAAATAATTGAATTATATATTTATATGGCCTACATATTTTATCATTGCTGGTATATTTATGTTTGATAGATCAATTTCCAAGGGACCCCGAATTGAATCGGAACTTCACCTCCTCGATCATCTCGAGTAGAAGGTTAAGTAGGATCATGTGCTTCATTTATTATATAAAAACTAATATACAAAACTCATTCCCTAGCATGAAATAGTTTCGTGAAAACGGCCTTATATCTTCAGATAATTGATGAGAACTTCTCTAAGAGCAGTTTTGTGCGGGTGCATATTGGATTTGGTGGCCAACTTTAGACGGACATAACTATTGGAATGAAAGATTGAAATTGATACCTTTCAAGATACGTCATCGAGGATATTGGAAGGCGATCGACTGTTTTCTAAAAACCTTTTAAAGAATAATTGGATCTTTATATTCTACTATCATTCAAAATCCAGTTACAACTTAACTTTTTTTATTTCTGTTCTGGGAGTGAATGAGAGTTATCGGTCTCATTGATCAGACTGCCAGGGTAGCAAAAAGTAGTAGGAATTTTTTTCTTTTGAACGGCATAATTTTATTGACAACTTAGCAAGGAGCTAGAAAAAGATAACAAGAAAACAACGACATTTCACATTCATACATGAGGCTATCGGATTGGATAGCAAATCCAACCATTAAGAATTTAAGTACTTGTTCCTATTAGAGATCCATAGGTGCGAGAGCATTTCAATTTCTTCGCAAAGTATGTCCTTCATTGGCGGTTTAAGATCAAAACATAGTCGATCTGGGTATATCCAAATCACCCAAGTAGTCGTATACTCGTATGAATGACTGTATTGAAGGAAGACTTAGTGCTGAAGTTAGTGTTATCAGCCCATGTGATTAGATTTGAGAGAGATTGAGGGTAGTCGTCAAGCCTCCACCATGAACATATCGCTTTCCATAAATCAACAGCCATTGGGCAGTCGACAAATAAAGATAGGTTGATTGTTTGAGTAATTTCATTTAACCACTTGTGATCTTATTTACAAATCATTTCAAGATCCCATTTATACAATTACTGTTTTTCTGGTAAGAGAACTTTATAAAACACCTTGGTTGAAAGCTTAAATCACATTGTTAGACTTAGACATCGAACCGTGGGTCTCGCAGTGGATGTTAAATGATAATGTCCTAAGAGCAATGGGTATGTTCACATAATTCCACGTTAAACCATAACTTTCGTGCGTTAACCCTTGTGTTAACACACCGAGGATCCGCGTTAAATGGCCGTTAACGCAGCACGTTAAGTGCTTAACGTTGCGTTAAAAGGTAATGTTAAAAAAATAATAATTAAAAAAAAATCACTTTCACCCCCCGCAGGTACAAAGTAGCCGTTGGATTAAAAAAAAAAAAAAAAAAAAAAAAAAAAAAAAAAAAAAAAAAAAAAAAAAAACATTTTTCCAAACCAATTTCCAACCACTATAAATACTCATTTAACACCCTAATTTTTTTCACACTTCCACCACTCAATATACTCTATAATATACTTCTATTAGCAAAAAAAAATGTCGGGAGGCAACAACAACGAGCCCGATTCTTTCATGGACCTCCACGGTGGGTGGAATAACCCATACGCGGGTTCCTCATCACAAAACATCCATTTGTCTAACACACTCGGCTTGTCAAGCCAAGAACTTTTCCTACAAGAACAACGATTTCTATATTGGTCACAAAACCAAGAAAATACACTAAACATCAATTTCCAAAATCTACAATTCACACAACAATCATAACATTCACAAACCGAAACACATGAAGTTCCCGAAACACCTACGTATCCTCCAAAGCCCAAAAGTCGTGGTAAACGAAAGTCCAAAAAATCCAAAGACCCCGAACCAAACGAGGACAATGAAGAACAACCCGAATTCGTGCATACACGTTGGACTCCAAGTGAGGAAAAATTATTTGCCGAGTGTTATGTGGCCGCTTCCGAGGATCCGCGTGTCGGGCGTTGCCAAGCTCGCGATGCGTTTTGGCAACAGATACAACATGAGTTCAAAAGAAAAAAATTTCAAAACCGCAACAAGGATATGCTACAAGGCAAGTGGAAAACGTTGAACCGTGATTGCGTAAAGTTCAACGCTTATTTCAAACGGGCGCAACGCGAACAAAAAAGTGGGAAAAATGAGATGGATGTCCTCAAACGGGCGAAACAAACGTATCGTGACGAGCACTGGTATGTGTTAATTCACATACCTTTTCATGGCCAAGTACCGACCCAAATAGACTAATAATGTTAACAAATGCCAAAGAAATATGTGTTTTTGTGTTTGTGATCGTGTAGGTATGGATATTTCACAAAAGGACAAAAATCAAACGAAAACCGGCAAAAAAACGAGCACGAGAGTGGAATGAGTCAAAAAGTCAAAACTGGTGAATCCAAAAGTCAAATCCGAGCCCAAAATTCCAAAGGAAGACCTTAGAGTTTCAGAATTTACAAGTTTGATCCTTGAAGTGAAGTTTGAAGAAATTACAAGAATGGCCCTTATACTTTCCCAAGTTGGCAAAACAAGTCCCTCAAAGTTATATTTTGAAGAAAGTCAACTCTAGCCCTTCATCTTTTCAAGATTGGCAAGAATAGCCCTTGAAGCATTTTAGGGAGATTGGAAACTGCAGCCCTTGAAGTTTCAGCAAATTACATTTTTGGTCCTTGTTATTTCTAAGCTTTAAATCCTAAGTCTAAAAATATATCCAAGCCTGGTCCAAGCTATCATAGAAATTTACATGTCCAAAGTTTAAACCCATAAACCTAACAAGCCCAAAAGCCCACTACTTCACTTAACCCACCAGTTAAAATATATATTAAAAAATCTTTACCCGCCCCCTCTTTTACCTCTACCCAGAAACCCCCAATTCATAAGAACCTTAGTTTTTACTCGACCCAAAATTAACCCAAATCTCAATCAATTACCATAATTACCAATCATTGGGGTTTCTAGAAGGAGTCTCACGTGCACTGAGCATGGCAGAAAGAATGTTTGAACATGATTGAGTCACGTTGACACATGGCAGCTGGTAATTGGTCACAACACCTCATCATTCCCTGCATTGGATTCGGTTTCTAGAAGGATGGCAGCACATGGCAGTGTATACTCAAGGAATGACAGATGGCATCATATCATTGGGCAAAACACCTCATCAACTAGTGATCCAAGGGCTGTGATTAAGGGCAATGATTAGATAAGGATTGGATGGCTCAGATGAGATCAAAAGAAACACAAATCACCTGGATTGCCAACTTGGCACTTGAAGACCCCAATACCTCACCCTCCGTTATAAATAGTGCTCTTACTCATTTGTATGTAGATATAGTATACTGTTACTCTGCTAAAATTTCCACTCAGCTTATTAGATTTGTATTGTGCATTTTAGGCTTGTTATCTGAGCTTGTTTGTTACCACTGAGCATCATTAAGTGTATTTGAGTGTTTTACATGTTCTCTGAGCTTTTTGCTTATTCTGGAGTGATATTGCTTTTTCAAAGTGCTTATTTTAACTGATTTTGGATTCATCTGTGTATTCTGTGTGCTTAATGATCTGATATCAGTTTGTTTGAGCTTTTCTAAGTACTTTTGACCTTCTGTAACAGTTTCATCAAGTTTTGTTGCAAGTGCTTATTAATAAGCACTTGTAATAAGCTGTTCTTAAGCCCAATAAGCACTTTTCAGCTTATTTTTCCATTTTTCTTATTTTTCCTAGATTTCAAATATTATTTTAGAATTCGCATAAAAATTTCATAATTTTTCTCATTCATTTACTATTTCTTTTCATTTTTAAATAGTTTTTAGAATTTTAAATCATTTTTAATTTCAAATTAAATCATAAAAAGACAAAAATAGTTTCTAATTTTATTTTTAAATTTCATTTTCAGTTTACTAAGATTTTAAAAAAAATAAATTTGTAGAATAAATTTTTCATTTTATAATTAGTTTGATTTTCTTTTATTAAATAAAAATACATAAATAGTTTTTAATTCATATTAAATAAATAAAAAGTAAAAAACATAATTTTGTTTTTCTTAAAATTTTCTTTTATCATTTTAAAGTTTTAAAAATTTCATTTGAGCCCGTAGGTTTAGTCTAGCTTTAAATTCACTTTTTAATTTGTTACATAGACGTTTTTTTAGTTTACATTTACGTTTTTATCGTTTTTGCTTACGTGCTTGTACATTTTGCATGATTACTTGTTTTTGCTTGTATTTTCATATAATTAGTTGTAAAACTCAAAAAATTTCACTTTTCACTTTTTCACAACACGGTTTCACGAATCGTTAACCATGATTCCATTCACCTTCACACGGACCACGACCCGGGTTTTTCTTATCCATTGAGCATTTCCTTGGACTATAAATGATATAATTGGTTTTTAATCAATCAAGCACAAAGCCGCGCCGTTAAACAGCGAGGAGGCTTGAGATGTTTTGCGTCGTCATAAAAAATAGAACGTGTCGGATCCGGTTCGGCGATGTCCCAAGCCAAACAAATGAGGCTTTGTTTTGTCATGATGAACAACCACGTCCCATGGAAAAAAAGCGTGCTTCGAAGAAAGCCAAATCTGAGACAACGACAAGCACCGGGGGAGCGAATATCGGAGGATCTTTTTCGTCGTTCAAATTCGGGGAGGCTATGCAACAAGCATATCGTTTAAAACGTGAAGATGCCGCCAAGGCGTATCGGGCGGCCGCAGAAAAAGATGAAACGATAACAAGGTTGAAAGAGATGAAATTTTTGTTGCTTGACACTGCCGGCAAGGATCCAAACGTTGTGGGTTGGATCAATTCAGAAAAGGACCGAATTCGAATCATCGAAAAATATGGGTTGCAAAAGCGTCAAGAATGAATAATATTTCGTAATTTCCGTTATGTCGTAGTTTGGTTTGTGTTGTGTTGTGTTTTTTTTCGTATTTTCTTTTTTGTCTGCTAACGTTTCTTTTTTTTTTTTTTTTTTTTTTTTAATTCCGTATTGTAATATATTTTAAGAATTAATGTTATGTTTTTTAATAAATGAAGTATTTGTTTTAGTTTGGGGTTGAATTTGAAAATAATTGAGTTAAGGTGAGTTATGATAATGGGCGTTTTTTTTTTTAGTTAAGGTGAAAAGGTTAAAGCTGATGTGGCGCTGACGTGGCACTGAGTTAAGGTTTAACTCCAAGTGAAGACACCTTATGCTCTAAGAACAAGGACTTGTCTTTTCACTTATGGTTGTTGAACTTGTTTCAGCAATCGTAGTTCTTCGAATAGCCATGTTGCGTAGTTCATTTGCACTACTGCAAGTATTGCACATTTGCACTATTGCGTACTTCATTTGTAGCACGCAACTATGGATCAAAATGTTGCTAAAAGTACGTATGGAAAATTGTTGCAGGACATACATCATAAATGTTAACTTGTATATTAATCCCAAATATTCGACCAACTACAACTTAAAAGAGGCTACATCTGTCGGTGCTTTTATCAAATTAACCAGCGAATAATTATATGCATGGCAACCTTGCTTGCTGCTACTTCGGGCTTCAATTAAATATCCTAACTCCTTGCCCAACCTTGCTTCTTGGGCAATATTTCTAGTTACGGTCATTACTTGTGGAGTGATGTAGATGTCATTATTAGTCATGTACTATACTACAGGGTGCTTAAACTTATGTTTGTGTAATTTATTTTTTTTAGCAAAAGTGTGAAACAGTTCAAGGTGTAAGTTCAATGGTTGTTTTGTTGCAAGGTAACCATAAATGAAAAGGCATTTTTTTTTTCTTTATCACATATAACCCAAGATTTAAATTTGAATATACGGTGTGTATTTTTATTACATAAAAACAAGCATATGAGATTGCATAATTTCGCTTAGTGTATTTGGCAAGACCACCTGCCTTTCGGGTTTTTAATAATAGCATAGTTTAAAAAGAAATGTTAATTAGGTGTTTATCAAAGCTAGAAAACTCACACACGCTTATGTCAAATAAGTTGTACCAATTAAATTGTATCATACTAGCAGGGTACCCGCGCGATGCGGCGGCGTGTACCCTGTAATATAATTTGCGGCGATGAATATCTCGAATTATTGTTTCGGGTTGATGGATCTCATATTTTTATTTTGGAAGCTTAATATTTTGGAAGCTTAATTATATTGTATATTGTGGTTAAAAAGTTATATTTTTTGTGAATTGTGTTTCTAATAGTGTATTAATTGTATTAATAGTCTATATATATATTTTTTGATGAAAGGGTGGAAGCTTAATAGTTTGGAAGCTTAATTATATTGTACATTATGCTTAAATAGTTGTATTTTTGGGTGAAGGGGTGTTTTTAATAGTATATTAATTGTATTAGATGAATAGTGTTTTATATTTTTATGTGTGCTTTAAGTACTTGTAAACTATGTTTTATAAGTAGTATTTACTTAAAATCTATATTAGGAAATCTTAAAAAATTAATAGGAAGGAAGTGTCTAAATGCATTATAAGTAGTATAGATATTTTATTTATTTCTCACTTTCCAATATTTAATAAGTTACATATGTGTATTGAATTTTCTTTTGAGAAAAATTTTATTATCCTGACATTTATATAGATTAAAAAGTAGATGTCATGTGTTCTTTTTTTTTGAAAGGTAAATTTCAACTTAGAACTGACCATCTCCGCGGACAACGAAGGCCCCATCGCCACCCCGCCAGACTATGTTGTCTTAACCGGGTCCACGCTGATCTCAGGTGGTAACGGGTTTCCCCCGGAAACCGTACTGCTTCCACACAAGTTACCTTGCTGGAGTAACAGCCGGATGAAAACCGGGCCATGCTCAGGATTCGAACCCCCGCAGCGAGTGGCTCAAAGGTTCAAATCCATCATTGCAATATATCTCCGGAACAATATGGTCTGCAAGTGGACCACAAGTGAGGACTTCCCGGGTGGTCACCCACCCGGTACTACTCCCACTTGTGGGTGCTTAACCATGTAAGCCCCACCCACTAGACCACAAGTCCTTTGATAGATGTCATGTGTTCTTAATATTTTAAGTTTGTGAATATAAATATAGTATTTTTATTTAATACATTATCTATTTTATACGCACCAATGATGAAATTTTATTTAATATTTTCGTGAAGATTCAAACATAAAGAGAAGCTCACTAAATTGGTAAATTGGTATACTTAGGTTGCAAATGCTATATATGATTCCAAGAGAAAGGTAAGGGCTAGACCGATGAAGTAATGAAAGATGTTGAACAATAGGATTTCTTAGACAAAATGTAATTTCAACATCCAAAGATAATTCTATAAAACTGTGAAAAGCTATCCCTTTCAAAAACTACTTCCAAATTGAATCGATTGATTCTTGAGTGACAAAGAAAAATATGTTGGCTGAATAAATGGCGTTGTAGCCAGAACTATGTTTTTTTTTCTAAAAAAATATGATGTTATTACTAGACGATGTTATGTTAGTCGGCCCAAGCCTACTTCATTTTGGAATTCCGAAGAAAAACATTATTGATTCACCGCAGTATCCTCCGCCACGTGTCACGTGCCGTAACAAGCCGTCGGGTTTTTAAAATACAATTGGCACTGTTTTGCTTAATAGCTCTCAAACCGCTTGAAATTAGCTGACGCGGCAGGCCCGGTGATGTGCTTGGAATCATAGGATAGAAGTAGTTATGCTAGAGCCTTTATTGAAATCAATGCAACTAATGAACTTCGTGATACTTTGGTTGTCGTTGTCCCTAATCTTAAAGGAACTAGCTACACGAAACACACCATTCGTGTTGAATATGAATGGGATCCTCCTCGATGTAGTAAATGCTTGGTTTATTGTCATCTTCTAGAGGAATGCCCTAAAGCTCCTCCTAAACGTGTTCCTAACTCTTAAGGGGCTAAGAAGGGAACATCGAATGATGGGTACACTACTGTCATGCGAAAGGGTCCCAGGTATAAGCGGGTGTTTGGGGTTGCTAAGACCAAGAATATGGAATATCGGTCGGTTGCTCCTAAGAGTACTACTACTAAGGATGCAGCTACGTCCAAACAACCAAGAAAGGTTGCTGAAGTGATTAACACAGCTAATGCTTTTGACGCCCTTTGTGATTTGGATGAGGATCATGTTCTTAGTAAATAGGCAAATGTTACCATTGATGCATTTGACAGTTCGAGTAATACACCTCTTGTTGAAAAGATTAATAAGATTGAAAGTCAAATAATTGAATGGAAGCTTGTACTTGTGGGCGATGATGGGAAGCCATTTCCTATGCAAAAGAAGGCTACTGCGGGTCACATGGGTAACTATGGAGATATCATCCAATGTTGCTCCTTGTGTTACTTCTACTTGTACATCTGTTATGGTTAATGAGGCTAAAAAGGTAGGTAATCCATTTTCTAAGGTTGGGAATTTGGTTACTTCGGATAGTGATAGTGATGATGAAGTCGAAGATGTTTATGAAGTGGCCTCTCGTTTCATGGCGAGTGGAGATGTGTATGATGCTAGTTTACATGAGGATGAAGATTTTGATCTATACGACACTTACGACCTCCAAGGTTTAACTCCGGAACATTGCGCGTTTTGTGACTCGATGGATATAAATCTTCGTGGTCAGTATAAACGTTAGTTTTATTTCTTGTCTTTATAGTTGTTGATCATAAGATTGGTTTGTCTTTCTTATGTTGGTCTAGGTCTGAAGCACTGTAGGTGTGTTTGGTTTGCCTTTTGGGCTGGGGTATGGGATTCACCTGTATCCGTTGTACTTATTATTATTTTTTTAATTTTTTTTAAGTAATAATATTTTATCGGGGGTAACCCTTTTACCCCAAAAAGAATTAGCTGACGCCATCATCGGCCGTGGATTCATAATTAAATTCGGAAAAAAAATCATACTGGAATCGCCGCCTCTACCAGTCGGAAGCTCCGTCACGCTCCGTTATAAGCTAGACAGTCGTCGAAAAAAATCACTCTTTTTCATATTATGTTTATCCGCCGACAGGGTACTTATCAAAAATAACTATCTTTAGTTTTATTTTTCTTTTAAGCTTTATTTTTTTAAATAATAAGAAATTTGTTCTCCAATTCGAGCGTGATTTCACCGCTCGAATTGCGAAAAAAATATTAGATGATGTTATCTTAATCAATCCAAATTTTTTTGTGAATTTAAGATATGTTAGGGTTGATTTATGCATTTCATTTGTCCTCTATATAATATGATCAATCTATTTATCTATACTAATAAACCAGAATAATTTACAAGTCCCTTAAAGCACCCGATGCAATTAATATGATGATGTGTCTTGGCTGTGATTGGTCTATACTTTAATGCGTACAACTTCATTATGCACTACACCCATAAAATTAAGTCAAACAGCATCTCCAAACTCATTCAATTATCCCATTCAATGAAATCAAGTCACGGATCATATTTTTGATAAATAATTAATCATTCAAACCTTTGTAACCGAATCTCTTCACCAATTCAAAACGCCATTCAAAGGGTCTCTTAAATCTTCTCCTCTACGATTCTTATTGTCATTCAAAGCGCTAGTTTCGGATCCACAATTAATGCAACGCATTCAAANTAATGCGTACAACTTCATTATGCACTACACCCATAAAATTAAGTCAAACAGCATCTCCAAACTCATTCAATTATCCCATTCAATGAAATCAAGTCACGGATCATATTTTTGATAAATAATTAATCATTCAAACCTTTGTAACCGAATCTCTTCACCAATTCAAAACGCCATTCAAAGGGTCTCTTAAATCTTCTCCTCTACGATTCTTATTGTCATTCAAAGCGCTAGTTTCGGATCCACAATTAATGCAACGCATTCAAAAACCATCCATACCGATTCAAAAATCCCTCAACCAAACATTTTGGTTCCATCAGCGCTTGTGATTTCCATACTGTCAACATGGAACAACTGGTAAGTACCAAATCAATTATAATTTTTAGGGTTTCGATTTTATAGTTCCATGTTACAATTATTTTGTTTTGATTCAATTATAATATGTTTTCCTTTGATTATGTGCAATTTAATTGTGTTTTTTCATAACCCTAAAATAAATTGGGCAAAATCACGTTGATGAATTACTTTTTATGATTAGGTTGTTATGTGTATTCAATTTATATATAATCAAACAAATTGTGTTTGGATTTATTTAATTTTATAAATATCTAATAATTGTGTTTCGGATCAATTTATAAAGAAAGTTATTTAATTTTCATTTCTCTTATTTAATTTATATTTATATTGATTTTGGTTGTTTTTTACATTTTGCGTCTTCTTTTCAGGTTGTTGCAATACATACCCAGACAGTGATTACTGAATTGGGTTGGTCGTATTGTTAGTTTTTAATCTCTAACGTGTTCTTTGTATATTTTGGTGTAATAATCATCATCGTTCTCATATTGTTCATCATTCTCAAGGGATTATATGTGGACAACTATTTGGGAAGGGATCGAGTACAAGTTATGCCTAACAGGTTAATACTCCTTAAGCGGTATTTGGGTAAGCTTAATCATTGGTCAATTGAATTTTGTTGTAGTACAAGCTTACAAGCTCACCTGAACATATATTTCATTGTTTTTTGGTCGTCTTTCTCCCGTTTCTAATTTCACTGTACTATAGAGGTTTCATTAATCAAAGGAATTTTAAGCTCAATCTGGAATTGAAGGTACGTGGTTGTGTTTTTTCTCCATTAGGCACGTGTTCTTCTTCTTACATCGTTTTTACTAGGAATTTTACGTCATTATTTCAATAAGGCAGTAAACATTATAATTTTAGTTTTAATTTGAGTGACTAAAATTATGGTTATGAAGGCCACCTATTGAGCTAAATGGTGACATATGATTTAGGTATGATGGAACTAAGTTAAATACATGTTAGAGTTTTAATTATGTGGTCTTTTTATCATAAGAAGTAATCACAATATGGTTTCTTATATTTTGAAACCAATCGTGTTGTTTTGTCAGATTCAGTGTTCCTAACATCTCATTTGCTTTGTGCTTATTATTTACAGTTAAGGCTTAGAAATTATGTTTAGAATCTGGTTTTGAAATGCATACCTATTTAATGAAATGCTTATAAGATTTTATGTTGCCTGTTGAGAATCCTTTATTAGTAGGCACTTAGTATTTATGACTAATAAAGGGAAGAAATTGATGCAAAAGCTAATATAAATATTTTAAGCTCTTACAATAAGATATCAAAAGATTAAATGGTTCACTTAAATTGTATGGTGGACGAACAAAACCGATCCTCGACCGATGTTTGAATGTCTGTAATACATGGCTTGAAATTGGTAAATGAGTTGCTTTGCTAGAGAATTATCAAACTTTAAGCTTATGAGAAAGATATTAGAAGGGTGTTTGGTATTCTATATTAGGGGAGGAACACTTTACAACCCTCTTTCAATAGGTGAGTGGTAATTATAAAAAGATTAAAAGGGCGGGTTAAGTATTTTCAAATGTAAAGAACAAATCAAAGTTGCTTTAAAAGATAAAAGGGGCGGGTTAAATGTTCAGCCACCCAACCTGACACATTTCACCCTTGTCAGTAATGACCCATTTTGAGAATGCTTTAAAAAAATGAGTTGAGCTGATGTATAGGTTACGTTCTAAGGTTCGTGGAAGGTGCTTGTGATAAATAGGTAATCAATGGAAGTAGGTATACTTTCATGATTGTTTGATAAGTTACATTGGAAGGTTTAAAGGCATTGCAAAATATTACGTGTCGGCCCACAGAGACTTCTTATTCATAAAGCCTATGTTGCTCAAAAGTGGTTTTCATAACCCGCCCCATTCTCGGTACGTGTTTTTGTTGACTACATTTTCTAATTCCACGTGTTTGTACATCTTTGTAAGTTTCTTATTCATTTTGAATCCAATTATTTATGTTATCTTTTATCTGATTCAGATTTCTACTTTTACAGCAATGCTTGGAGTACGAAACATTGCATTACTAGGGTCTGGTCTTGTGCTGCTCACATGTAGAAGAATTATTCTTTTTGCGGTTCACATGAATGGATCTACTAAGGTATTTTATTATGACTAGAATATTTGGTTTTGGTAAGTAGAAACAAGCATTAACGGGTAGAATTCTATATGCTACTAAATGGCCAAACAATATCTTAAGAGATGATATCACTTTGCCTTGACTAAAAAAGCATTCAGCTGCTATATGGTGAAAATATGGAGTCGGCGGTTGTTCTAGAAATGGAATTAGGCTGTTGTAGTTACCTCAAAGGGTCCGTGAGATGAGGGAGTCCCAAAGCAGCTCCTACTATTCAAGCATCTAAAAAATCGCATGGTAAGCATATAACAGGTGCACAAGGTCTTAACAATTTGCACTGTTTACCAAAAGCGTTTGCTGGCATCCTTTCGAATTTGGTAATGATCTTCATTCTTTTGTAACTTTGTATTGATTGATTGGAATTGTGTTTTTGTTATTTTTTACTTTTAATATATTATTATATGATCAAAACCTTCAAAAAAAATTGGGGAAAACTTTTTAATTTAGGTTTATAACAGGCTTGCCTTTACCTACTCATCAGTGTAAGTCGGATTGCTAGCTCGCATTGTTACATGTCAGTATTTTAGACTTTCCTTTCTTTCAAATTCTGGTGTTGTTTTCTCTTGGCCATTCACATTTGGGTGTTGCTTTTGCAGCTCAAGGTGAAGTTCCTGCTAATAAATATTCGAGTTACTGTGCCTGCGTTCTTCACCAGACCCGTGTATGCGAATGTATGTATGGGTTATTCTCTAAGATATAGATTTTCAGCCCGCATCTGTTAACTAGGCACCATGTTTAGGCTATAATCTGTTTTTTTGTATCGTTATTTTTACTAATTGTCGCTGATGTTGTTGTAGCTGGGACACCGATTCCACAAGATGTGGGTGGCATCTCGACTGAATCTGTGAGCTTACCTTCGAGCAGTCACACACGTACGTTTCATGTCTTATGGAAGCTCATATACGGGACTACATGGCTGGTCATGTGGTGTTTTCTAATAAATACCAGTGTCTACGAGCTACATACTACACAAGGAGCTCGGTTACTATAGTTAAAGGTAGTTTTATGTGGAAACTTTTTATTTTAAAATGGTTGCTGAGACTTTGTTTTCAGCTTGGTGTTCACTGCTAGGAACAAATGAAGATGCACTTTTTGATGTTAAACGTATGTAATTTTCTTTGGTTCCAAGAAAAAAGTGAAGAATTGCATTGGGTTTTTTGAATAAAGATGAAAGTTAAACTATTTTATAGTTGCATGGATTAAAATGCTTTATCAATTCTGAATTTTTATGTAAAATAATTGACTTACTAAAGGGGTCAAAGTTGTGATCATTAGTTTCAGACCTGATACTAGATGTTTAAGGTCACAATCCTTATTTTTTTTTAAGATTGCTTTTATACATGGACATAAATTTTAATATGCAGCTTGGGACAACATAATAGGCAAAAATGACCACTACGATTTTATTTACTATCAAATTTTATGTTGTTGCATGGACATGTAAATGCAATTATGTGCACCCAACAAATGTATGCAACATACGACTAAGATCACATTATGCTTATTTGAGAGGATACTTGAACCTCATTGTTATCATTTTTAAATGCTCAAAATTGGCCTACTTTTTGGACGAGTGTAACATGCTTATTCTTAGGCTCGCAACAACGCGTGAAAACTATCACCTTTATGTTTGACATTTATTGTATAGCTTTGCTTTTCTAGAGACTATCTACCAGTTGGAGAAGACGATACATGCATGCACGCTTAATTTCTTAATAGCTACAAACTAAATTTCTCATCGTATCATTGACATATAAAGGGATTTTAATAAGCCCAAATTTTATTATAACATGGTATGTTATATGGTCGAAACTCCTAATGACCATACACCAATGTTTGTTACACAAACAAAATAATAAAAACTGTTACGTTTTTTTTTTCATGATACAACTTTTAGGATGATGAACATAGAGTAATGATGCATTTAAAATATGTTTCTTTTTTATGTTATTACAAGTGAAGTTAACAACAGTTTCAATAGTCAATCTATTGCAATGTTTTGGTTCGGTAACCGATTTTAGGAATACGACTTTTCCCTTCTCCGAAGATATTCTAATAGATGAAGTTGATGGTAATCTATCAAAAAACTACTATAAATGTAGTCTACAAAGAAATTCTTCAAGGTCTTTGACCAAGTTTCAAGAGGTACGTACCAATATACATATGATATCTATTATGTCATTTTTTTTTATTTACATGTATTATCAATCGCAAACACCTTTTACTTACACTTTTTACACTTATTAGGTGCTCAACAAATGTTCATTGGCTTATCACTTAATTCGCGCTCAATATATACATTTGTTTTCCAAGACCATGAAGATTGTAGGCCGCGTGCATGAATGTTTATTAGATTAATAGTTACATCCATATTTCTATATTGTATCATTGACTTTATATATTATTCCATTAAAAAAAATCAAAATCTTTACCTTCGTTGATCAATCTTACTTTACCCACACACTTAATTTCTTGATGCATTCATTCTTCTAAAAACCCGTCAATTTGACGGGTCTATAAGCTAGTAAAGTATAATCTGAATAATCTAACAGTTTTCTAGTGTTACTTTAATATATAACACCACTTGATGTAACATAAATGCCATGTCACTGTGTGTTAAACATGAGTTTGCGGTTACATAAGTTAACGTCGTTCATAATAACAATTCATGTTATAAATAATAATATAACTGCGTGCAATCTGAGCCGTCCTATTGATTTGGGAGGCCCTGTGCCGTAACTATTGAAGAGATCCTCTTAAAGGTGAAAAATTTATATATATTGAGACGATAATCCATTAATAATACACAAATATTTTGAAGTATTCAAAAATATTATGACAGTTTGACAACACTAGTAAAGCACCTTAAATTTTCATAAACTCTTAAATATACAGAAGTGGGCTTCTATCTCTAATATTTGTGGGCTAAAT
>LBNU01029623.1:8686-18848 GCA_014162995.1 Artemisia annua
TGCACTAAACCTTCTAACCACTCAAGTTCTCTCAAAAGAGCTTGTTTCATTCTCACGGGGAACCCTGCAAAATCTATCGACCGCTCATTAGGTGCTATGTTGATATTAAAACAGGAGACACCGCTCCAGTCTCCGACGACCAAATAATGCACTTATCGAGTCTAGAGCCCCGAGATGCATCAAAAGATCTCATAGGAACACGTGCTACTTCTACCTTGGTTGGTCAACATTAAGGACACCAATGGTAACTTTATGAGTCCTACGCAGATCTTAGCAATCTGCCAAGAACACTTATGAGGGAATATACTTATGTATTTCCCAGTGATTGAGTGGAAACTCCTGCCAGGGTCAACATCAAACAGCCCTGAAAGCAGGTCACTTCGGTAATCACTTATGGATTACGCTTAGTGATCATGGCAGTTTCAACACGGTCTACAGTCGTGGAGTGATCTCCAGCGACTCACCTAATCGTTGGTGTACTATGGTATGTCAGTGAAAGCCCTCTCGGGGGTATCCGATTAGGAACGGCCTTGGCAAGGTTTAGAGAAAGTTTTCACACTATGCTGTTAACAATCTCTAAGTTCGAACATATAAGTGCCGGACATATTATTGCTAACTGTCTTATGCAGGAATTCTTGGCGAATGTTGCTGATTGCTGAAAAGATGCAGATCCATCACCTCATGCTCACACCTTAACAACACAACTTATGATAACATGATCATTTGATGGGCCTCAACAATGCTTCCACAACTCTGATGCTGAAGATCATGTTTCTGAAAAGGTGTGAGCACGCCAATGCTAAGATATTGACATCACATGGAGACGATACTAATCAAAGACGGCTTAATGATGCACTTTTTGGATGATGAACATGAAGTAATGTCAAGTATCATCCAACACTCCCTACAAGCCGTCTTGAGTACGCAAAGATGACTTGAAGCTACTCTTTTGGATGATGAACACGAAGTAATGACAAGGATCATCCAACAATCTATACAAGCCATCTTAAGTTCACTGCTGAAAGCACAAAGTTAATGAAGAATCAACGGGCTACGAGCTACAAATCTACAAAGATTTAGATGCTAGAGTTCTTAATTTAAATTTCCGCGGTGACCTCCCTTAGGGGGAGATTGTTAGGAATACGTTTTTCTATAGAAGGTTCGGTCACTCCGAGTATTGTATTAGCGTCATGTAGCTCGTATTATTTATCATAATAAGGTAGTTGTTAGTTTAGTTTAAGTAACACCGTGGAAGAAGGACGGGTCTTTACCCACTGTATGCCTGATCCACAGCTCGAAGGAGAGCGTTTATTGTAACTATAAATACCCTTTCCCACCCAAGGGAAAGGGTTGGAGCTTCTAATCATATGACTATTTTTCTCTTCACTTTCTCTCTCTAGAACTCCCAAATCTCTCTCTTTCTCTCTCTAAACTCTTCCTCTTATTCTCTTCTTTCTTACTTTGATCTAACTAAACACAAGAACCATATATGTTATGATTTAGAGTATCCTACAATGATTATTTAAGCAACTACTCTTAGATGCTAGCCAATTCCTATTTGTTTGTTGAGTACTCTTAGGTTTTGGTTTGCTACTACTAGCAATGTTTTGCAGTACAGTGGAAGGCATCTCACAAGGTTTTGAACCTAGAATCCCGTCCTTTTGAAGTAGTGCCTTTTTCCTAGCCTTTTCTAGATCATAGTTCTTGTACATGTCCTTTTTGTCATAAGACTCTTTACTTTTAATGCTCGCTTCAGACACTGTTTTCGAACTAATCCTAGATGAGCTAGGTATAATCATGTGTTGAGGTTTAGCAGAAACAGATGCATTTTCCTTAGGCCAGAAGTGTGGAGTGACTGGTTTTCTCAAATGATTTATCTCAACAACTTGGGGGGCAAACCGAGATTTTGAAAATTTGGGTCATTCAGATTTAAATGCAGTAGGTTGTCTAACCACTGATGGTTTTCTGATTGTTTGAAGAGGCGGTTTTCCCAAGATTGATGGTTTTGCAAACTTAGTATCCACACTCTGGCCACTCAATCTTCTTAATTTGTTTTGCAATGCAGCATTTGCGAACCCCTTTGCTTGAATTTGACTTTTTAAAAGCTCATTTTCCTTAACTAATGTATCCACGCGTTTACATTGTTCATTCAAAAACTGACCATTGTTGCCCGAAGTTAGAGATTCATTTTGCAATTTGAGTTCAAGTGAGATGCAATGTGCCTCAAGTTTTGAAAAATCTTTTTGAAACTGGGCAATAGTCTTTTTGAGAAGAATGTTTTCAGACTCAAGTGTTTGGTTTGATGTTTCAGTCATTAGATTATCAAGTAAGGGCTCAGACTCAAAACGTTTGTCTAGACATTGTACAACATTCTGGTCAACCTCTCCTTCATTACTGAAGTTAGGTTGCTCAGATTGTTGTTTTTCATTTGCAGGCATAATATGATCAACAGTAGATTGTACCTCAACCATTTGCTCTAGCTCTTTGTTGAAGTTGGGTCCTGTGTCATAGATGGGTACGATATTTTCCTCAACCATCTGTTCTTTGTCAAAGTTGGGCTCTGTGTCAAAGGAGGGTCTGATCTCTGCACAATCAGCATCTGTATCATTCCTTAATCTGCTGCTGTCATCCGACTGTTCTAATTCTGTCCCACTACTTTCTATGTCAACCAAACTAGCATCCAATGTTGTATCCGTATTAACCTTCCCTTCTTGAGCCTGCAACTTTATTTCATTCACCCTTCTGTTATACTCTTTTTCGTGAAGTATTCTTTCAGCAATCATCTTCTCAATAGAATCCATTAGTTGGAGCAGTATATCTTTGAAATTTTGAAACTGAGTCGAGTGTATTCGAGAAAATACTTGCTTGTAATGAGAGAGTCATCGTCCGAATATAACCTCGTACGGATGAATTGCTAAAACTGTTTCTTAAGTACACAAAAGGCAGCCATGGATCCATTCTCGTGAAGTTCTTCTTTGCTAAGTTGATCTTCAAGTTGATCCATGTTGAGGAACATCGTATGAGTGAAAATCTCAACGTCTTCACCAAAGAGTGATGGAAATGCCCGTTTGAATCCATACTCGGAACGAGTTCCAGCTAAGTCTTTGTTTGAGAGGACCTTAAGGTGTGAATGAAGTAATCTAAAAGATGCCATGCATTTCTCTTTGTTTAATTTCACAAATGGATCTTCAGAATCATCTGTAGCATGTGTGTCGTACACTGGGTCTGTATCATCCATGTGAAGTTCATGCATGCTTGCCATTAACATCACATTTGCTGTATTGACCTCTAAGTCTTCATATTCATCATCAGATGGAATATCTGCCTTAAAACTTTGCAAAACAGCATAGAGATTACCCCCTTCATTAATGTCATCCATTTGTGCCACAAATGCCATGCTTGGTTCAATAAGATCTTCTTCATCATTGGAATCTTCCATTGTGTTTAAGCATTCTGAAGTTGTAGTCATTGAGCCGTTGCCGTTTTCAGTATATTCTTGTCCAAGCTTCGCTAGATTTTGCAGAAGAGATTGCATATGTTCATTTAGGGTAGCAGGATGGTACTGAGGAATAAAGATAGGCTCGGGTGCATTTGGAGGATTGAAGAAGAGACGAGTTGAAGTGTAAATTAAGGATCCATGGTCAACAGCTAGGGATGGTGGAGCAAGGAGAATGGTCTTCAGTGGATTCATGCTTAAACAAGATGTGATGAAGTTCTTCTTTACGATGCATAGCTTCAAGATAATCCCACATGTCATGAGCACTTGCTTGATAGTTCATATTCATGTAAATTGAATTAGGAAGAGCTAACGTGATGATGAATGCAGCCTCTTTGTCATCAGTTGATGAGGCGAAAAGTGTTACGCTTTTAGGGGGTCATTTAAGCCCTAATCCGTAATTATTTAATCAAATATTGCCTTAAATCGTTCCTTTTGTCATTTTAGGTACTTTGGAGAAGAAATCTGGAAAAGAATGTATTTTCGATGTTTTGGAGCATAAAAGTGAAGAAAACGACAAAGTCTCAAATTATGCTGGAAACAGTACCTGACGGCGTCACTCTTTACGAGGTGACGGCGTCACGCTTTGACAAAGAGGTGGATAATTTTACACGTGACGGGCTAGAAAGATTTTGAAGCATTTATACATGATGGTGTCACGTGTTATTTCACCAAGGCCGTCACGTTATAAGTTAAAGAGAGACAGCCCAGAGAGTTTTAAAGAGGGACGGCGTCAAGAGTGGATGTGAGCAATCCGAGAAGAGTTTTGGCGGCGAGGTGACGCGTCACAAGCTAGAACGTGACGCCGTCAAGTTGTAAAATCTATATATAGTTTTCTAATTTTCATTCATTAAGTGTGTAACTTTTGGGAGAACTTTAGGGATAAACCCTAGGTTGTGGTTTACTGTATTTTCACAGGTTTTTCACCCTTGAATCATTCATTTTCAATAAAAGATAAGTCTCCTTTCAAATCAATCAATATGTCTATGTGTTGCTTGGTTATATCGTATGCTTGTCTTTAGTTTAACATGCTAGGCTAGGTTTCTCTTGTGTTTGCTTAGATCTAATGAAACCTAGCTATTGATTACTTGTTGTTGGTTTGTTATTGATTGTTGTGGGTGGGTGATGTCGATGTTAGGCTTAAGAAAACTGGCTAACCTCCTATGTGGTAACTTGCTTGAACGTCTTAAGAAACATGAATCGGGTGTGTACTATGATTATATGGTTGTATTTAATGCATAAGCGAATTCTAGTGATCTAATGTTAGGAGCTTTTAGTCGGCTCGACATAGGAGTGAAGTAGGAGCTTATAGAGTTAGGGAAGATCGTACACGGCCCTACTTATGGTTTAAAGGAATACAACCCATCATCCAAACAATTGTAACAAACCAATTAACTGGTAAACGATAGCTAGGGAGTAAGGAAATCTAAGTAAACACACTTTTCTCCATATAAGTTTCACAACCAATTTACCTTTCTTGTTATTTTATTTTATTTGCAATAGTAGATTTTTGGCTTAGTTGATTAGCAACTAATTCCGCCCACTCTTCCAAATACCCGAGATTTTACTTGATTTCATAAAATATAAAAATACAAAAAGAATCATCCCTCAACCCTTAGACCTAAACTAGAGTAGTTTTCAATCCTAACGACACTATTCCCCGAGAGAACAATCAATCCTCCAGTACTTGCCACTTCACTATACTACATCGGTCAGGTACACTGCCTAGTGGGGGTTGTAAGCTTATCAAGATCCCTTGAGAGGTAAAACCTATTGCGAAGGTTGCAAAACCTACGCATCAGCAGTGTACTGAGCAAGTTCAGTATCATTCAAATCTGCAGCAGTTTGTAGTCTTATGATCCCTGATTTGATTGAGTCAGCAAGAAATATCATTTTGTATGGACCATCACGTATGGATTTAAGCATGAGATCTGCATCAGGACGAATTGTGAGCCATAGTATAAATCTTCGTTTCCAATCAGTGTAGGTTCCTGGGAGTAACATTGGAGGCCTTGATTCATTGCCAAAGAGCAGAACATCATGAATGTTGGACATATGGATGAAGGAGCTGTGACTTTGTTCATACATAAGCGACCTTGATTTATACATTTTCTCTCCCCCGTGATTGTTGCGATGTAATCGGAATAATCAAACTAAAATGTGTAAAGCTGATATATGACACACAGGGTCGATACAATGAATTCTAATTTCCCTCCAAAATAGAATTTGAAAATTTTCTCTCCAAGAATTTTGAAATTCACTATAAAATGCAATTCTAAGGTCAGTAGAAAATTTTGAGTTTTACAAATTTTGACGTCAAATTTTACCGAACAACTTTTGGCCTAAAAATTTGAATTTTGGGCCAAAAATTTCACTGTTATACCAAAATTTGAATTTCGCGTAAAAATTGAATGATTAGTCTCCTCAAATTTTCCCGCCAATGTGGAAGGTAGTGAAGATGGTGGATCTTGTAGAAGGTAGTGAAATATGTCTATTTCGAAACTTTGTTCAAAGGAAATCCTCGAAACTTTGTTATTCCACAGGTTCTCGAAAATGTGGAAGCTATCGAGAATAGTTGATGTTCTAGAGAATTTACAATTATCGAGAATATTAGTAGAATTTTCAAAAATTGTGACTTTTTCGAAATTATGAAATTTTCGAAAATGTGGAGAATGTTTTCGAGAATATCAATGTTTTTCGAGATCTTTTAGGAAAGTTTTGAAAATGTAACTATGTTCTCAAAAAATTTCAAATTTTTGAAAATTCAACACCCAAAACTTTCTAAATTGTACAATTTAGAAAGTATCCAATGAGTCGAAGTGTTTTCTTCTTATACAAGAGAGAAAAGCACTGAGTAATCAATAGTAACGCTTCAGGACCAACGAGATGAATTCTCGATAATTAGGGTTTGTGAGTTCTCGAAAACAAATACAAAAATGGCAGATTTTTGTTTTTGAGAAAAGCACACCAAAAATGAGTTTTTAATCCAAGATTCTTGTACAACTAACCTTAAAATGATGAAATCTTAAGGAAAGTTGCAAACTTTACAAAATTTTCAAGAATTTTGAAATTCTCGAAAACAAGTACAAGTTTTCAAATCTTGTATTTTTGAAGAAAGATTTGAAATTTTTTGTTTGTAATGATTTGTAACACAAGTTTGTAAGCAAAGATGTGATAGAAATCAAGAAACAAGCAAAAAAATTTGCACTTTGTTCAAAAATAAAGAGATTAAAAACAATATTTTGTTTCGTATAACTCAAAAACAAAAGAAATACCTTCTTCTAGCGAATGATACCACTTGATAGGATCGTAGTTTATGGTGATTTGTGGATTTGGGAGGTCGGTTTAGATGGAAGAATATTATCTCCATGGTTAGAGAGAGAAAGTAGAGAGAGAAGGGAAACTAGTGTGTTTTTTATTGATAATGAAAATAATAAGTTACACTAAGAGTCTCACCCCTCCATGGAAGTATGGAGGGGTATATAAAGCCTAACACAAGCTAAACTATAGCAATATTACATAACTAGTCCATGTGTTTTGGCCTAACAAGATAGTAAATGTAATCCCGTAAATGTCGTTCTATTTACGTGTTAGGATGATTCCTAACATAATCTTTGTGTAACGAATGATGAACCTTTAAATGTTTTGAATGTTAATGCTACATGTGTGTTTTGTCGTGAAAGTATGTTATCTGGTGATCATGCTAAATATGTAGCAAATACTCTTTTATCTCGTCATAAGAAACGTACATCTGGCAGAAAATCTAGGCCCACTAATGCTTCTAAATCTGTGCTAGGAATTAAGTCAAGTGTAGTTTCTAAGAATGATTTAGTCACCCCCGTAGTTGCAAACAATATTCCTAGGAACATGCCATCACTTAGCGAATTCACTAAGAAGAAAGCACAAACTAGTTGGAATTGGCAACGTTGGTTGCAAAGGACGCATAACTTTAAATGGATTCCTAAAATTGTTAATGTGTGTGCTTCTAACCCAACGAAACCCAAAACTTCTTTGGGTTCCACCCTTACCATTGTTCCATCGTCGTCTCCTTCGTGTGATGCAGGTGATTCAAATTGTTCTTTGGATTGTTGATAGCGGATGCACCCGACATATGACAGGCAATCTCAACCTGTTAAGAAACTTTGTCTCAACCTGTTAAGAAACTTTGTCTCAAAGTTCATTGGTACTGTTAGATTCGGGAATGATCATTTCGCTGTTATTATGGGATATGGGGACTATGTCAGTGGGAACATCGAAATTAGTCGCATGTATTATGTCGAAGGTCTCGGACACAATCTTTTCTCAGTCAGTCAATTCTGTGATGGGGATTTGAAAGTCGCATTTAGGGAGAAAACTTGTTTTGTTCGTGACTTACAAGTAAATGATTTTATGTCATGCATACGTGGAAATAGTCTTTATACAATCTCAATGTCAGACATGATTGCTTCTTCTCCCATATGTCTACTTTCCAAACCTGAATCGACAAAATCCTGGTTATGGCACAAACGAATGTCTCATCTTAACTTCAAAACCATGACAGATCTTGCTCGCCATAAACTAGTTGACGGTCTTCCAAGATTCAGATATGNTAAATGATTTTATGTCATGCATACGTGGAAATAGTCTTTATACAATCTCAATGTCAGACATGATTGCTTCTTCTCCCATATGTCTACTTTCCAAACCTGAATCGACAAAATCCTGGTTATGGCACAAACGAATGTCTCATCTTAACTTCAAAACCATGACAGATCTTGCTCGCCATAAACTAGTTGACGGTCTTCCAAGATTCAGATATGCAAAATATCACTTATGTCCCGCTTGTGAACAAGGAAAGAGCAAACGTGCACATCTCAGTTCCAAACCCGAACCAAATAATGATCATGTTCTTCAACTTCTTCATATGGATTTGTGTGGACCAATGCGCGTACAAACGATCAATGGAAAACGTTACATTCTTGTAATAGTTGAAGACTTCTCCAAATGGACTTGGGTCTACTTTCTTCGAAGAAAAGATCAAGCTCCTTCAATGATAGTCACCTTTCGCACCAAAATTCAGGTTCAACTCCATAACACAGTCAGAATCATAAGAACGGATAATGGAACAGAATTCAAGAATCAGACTCTTCGTAATTATTTTGAGAAAGTGGGAATTGAACATCAAACATCGATTCCATGGACCCTCGAACAGAATGCAGTTGTCGAAAGACGCAATAGAACGTTAGTGGAAGCCACAAGAATGATGCTTATCAATGCTCAATTACCAGATTATCTTTGGGCCGAAGCCGTATCAACTGCATGTTACACCCAAAATCAATAAACGCCTCAAACAAACACCTTATGAAATTGTTCATAAACGCAAGCCTAACATTCAACACTTTCATGTATTTGGAGCTCTTTGCTACCCAAATAATGATCGTGATGATCTTGGAAAACTTAAAGCAAAGGCAGACGTAGGAATCTTCATTGGATATTGTGAGAACTCAAAAGGTTTTCGAATCTATAACAGTCGCACTAGGGAAATTCAGGAGACTATTCATGCCAATTTTGATGAGCTCACAGAAATGGCTTCTGAGCACAACAGCTTAGGACCCGCAACCAACCGTCTTAATTTTCCAGATTCTTCAACTGAACCATTGTCACTAACCCGTAGAGAGTTGGACACCTTGTTTACTCCGCTGTTTGATGATTCCTTTGAGACACATGCAACAGATGTATCCACCATTTCCGCTGCTCAACCTGAAAGCATTCAAGTACCTGATACACCCGTTCCTACAACAACAACTGTAGAAAATGATGCACTACCAATTGAATCACCAACAATAGATGAACAAACCGCTTCCAATACCGACAATACAACTGAAGATCTGAATCAACAACAAGTACCCGAACCTGCAGATTATGATCCAAATGCGTTCTTCAATCCGTTTGCTCTGACTCCGAACCTTTCAGATATTGCAAAGTCATCGACACGCAATTTGGAACCAACTAATATGCAGCATTTCCATAACCCTCACCCTTCAACACATCATTGGACTCGAGTTCATCCATTAGTTAATATCATTGGACATCCATCGGCTCTAGTTATGATAAGACAAAAACTTCACTCCGACGCTGAACATTGCATTTATGCACTCACAGTTTGTCAAGATGAACCCAAAAATATTAAAGAAGCCCTCACCTATGACAACTGGATTGAATCAATGCAAGAGGAACTCGACCAATTCAAACGTCTAGAAGTATGGGAATTAGGTGAGCGACCAGATAGAGTTTATGTTATTGAGCTGAAATGGATTTGGAAAAACAAATTGGACGCAGAAGACATAGTTATTCGTAACAAATCTCGATTGGTTGCTAAAGGATTCTCTCAGGAAGAAGGAATTGATTTTGAAGAATCTTTTGCTCCAGTGGCTAGACTTTAGTTGTTCGAATATTTCTGGCATACGCTGCTCACAAAAATATGGTTGTTTATCAAATGGATGTAAAAACGGCATTTCTGAACGGTCAATTATGTGAGGTGGTATATGTTAGTCAGCCAGAGGGATTTGTCGACCCATAGCATCCTAACCATGTCTACAGACTTAAGAAAGCTCTCTATGGTCTCAAACAAGCCCCAAGGGCATGGTACGATAAACTTACTGCTTTCTTGCTTGCTAATAATTTTAC
>LBNU01029624.1:17313-42341 GCA_014162995.1 Artemisia annua
TCAAATGACGGGCCAGAGAAAATTTGGGATTTAACACCTGACGCCGTCAGGTGTTAGGAAAGATAGGCCGTCAGGAGTAAAATTAAAGAGTGACGGCCCAGAAGGTTTTATAAGGTAACGGCGTCAGAAGTGGATCTAGGCCATCCGAGAAAACTATTGGCGGCGAGCTGACGGCGTCAGCCCTTATAACCTGACGCCGTCAGAGTGTAAAATCTATATATAGTTTTCTGATTTTCATTCATTAGGGTGGAACTTTGTGGAGAACTTTTAGGGCAAACCCTAAAGAAGAATTTTCTGTACTTTTTAGGGTTTCCAACCCTTGGAACCCTCATGCTTAATTAAAGATAAGTCTTCACTTTAATTCAATCAATATGTCTATGTGTTGGTTGATTATCTCTTTTGCTTGTCTTTTAATTAACATGTGTAGCTAAATTCTTTAGTTTTTTCTTAGATCTAATGAAACCTAACTATTAATTATTGGTTGATTGGTGTGTGTTGTTGTTTGTTGGGATGATTGTTCCATCAATGTTAGGCTCAAGAAAACTGGCCAACCTCCTTTATGGTAACGTGCTTGAACGTCTTGGGAAACATGTAGCCAAGGCATACTAGGCTATTAAGTTAGTATTTAACGCATGAGCCACTGTTTACAACCCCTATGGTTGTGCCGTGCATGGCATAGGGCGAGATAAGAGCTCATAGAATTGGAGAGATATGTATGCCACTCCATGAGTTATTAGGAATACACCCTTCATCCACACAAGTAACATACATATCAATTAACCGGTAAAAGATAGTTAGGGAGTAATGAAATCTAAGTAAACACAACTTTCTCCATATTGTTTTCACAACCACAATAGTTTAGATATTTATTTTATTTTAATTTGCATAAGTAGTAAACTTGGGTTAGTTGACTAGCAACTAATTCCGCCCTTCTTCCAAAACCGAGATTTTACTTGCTTTCCATAAAACATAAAAATACAAAAAGAATCTTCCTTCCACCCTTAGACCTATTAGAGTAGTTTTTCTATCCTAACGAACACTATTCCCTGTGAGAGAACGATCAATCCCCCGTACTTACCACTATCCTATACTACATCGGTCAGGTACACTGCCTGGTAGGGTTGTAAGCCTCTTGAGATCCCTCGAGAGGTAAAACCTGTTGTAAGGTTACAAAACCACGCATCAGAGGTCTACCCTTGAGGAGTCAATTTACAAGTAAAACTACAATGAGCAAGAATTGTAAAGAGTTAGAGCACTCCTTAAGCCTCCAATCAAACAAGGGAATCTTCCACCTCTTCTTACAAGTATCACCAATACTTCTTTGGTTCCTCCTTGGTATCATCTTGAGAATGGCAGAGATTATTGAGCTCTTTCGGGATTAGTAGAGAATATGATCAAGTCCTTATGGTGTAAGCCTTGATTCTAAGTGTTGTGTGTAAAAATGGTGATTAGGGGTCATATTTATGCTTGCAATCACCCCCAAAAACTGTTACAAGCCTTTAATAATCATAAAGATAGGAAATGATCGGACCTTAGTCATTATGATAGTTAAAACCATGATTAAATGCAACTCTTCATCTCATACAATTCTCAACCTTCGGTTGGGACCTCCAGCCGGTGGCTGGGATGACTGCTCAGCCTCAGGTTGGGCTATAGAACCTTGGGTTGGAACCTCAGCTTCAACCTTGGGTTGAGTATATGATTTGCACAAGTATTTCAACCATGGGTTGGTATTAAACTCCATCTTTTAACAATCTTTATAAGCTCTTAATCTTAACTCATTCTTTCATTGAACGTCTTCAAAATCTCCACTTGTACTCGGAAATAATCATAACATGAATCAATATCTTTGACGACGATCTTTTCTTGGATATTCTCTTGATTTATAGGTTCTCCTTCGTCATTCTTGATATTTCCTTGTACCTAAACCTAGATACATCTTTATACCTAATAAGTGCAAAATGCTCACAAAACATAACCAAACAATATACAAAAATATACAAATAACGCGACTCTAACATAGACAAAATGAGCGTTATCAAAAACTTACAATAAATCCAAATCCTAAACCCGTCTACATTAAGGGTGAGCATCGGTCAAAGACCGGATCGGACCGGACCGGCCAAGACCAAGACCGAAATATCCAAAAAAAACTAGACCAAGGACTAGTCCGGTCCTACAGTCGGTCCGATCCGATCCAAGAAGGCAAAATGGTCGGTTTGTATCCCGGATCGGACCGGACTGGACCGAGACCGAAATAAGGAAAAACCCCAGACCGAGACCGAAATAAGAAAAAACTCTAGACCGTGACTGAACCGTTAGTCCTTCGGTTCAGTCGGTTTTTGGTCGGGATGATCGACTCAGTCGATTTGCTCAGCCCTAGTCTATATACCAAACGGGCCTAAGTTTTGTTGTTTGCATACACATAAATGTTACTTAAATAATACTCTGTACTCCGTAATAAATAAACTTAGTTCACAACTCGCGTTTATGTGCGAGGTTAAAAACTAAGGCTTATATTAAAAAAGTAATATTAATTAAATTTGATTCATGTTAACCTCGTGCATGCATGAATATCATAACTAGTTTTAGTTAATACAATTAATGGTATCCACGAGTCCAGACGCTACAAAAATGATGCACCATCTTTAGTTCACTGAATGTTCTAAATCTACAAACATGGTAGATTTTTTTCTATACTAACTAAGAGCAAGGGGTATCGTCAAGCCGTCGGTGGCACCATCACCACAAGCCCAAAAAACGCCACGGCGCACATAAACGCGCCGTCCCCATGGCTCAGCGCCATAGCATATTTTTTTTTCTTTTTTCTTGGGAAAGGTTATGGTGAACGACTATATTTTTGAAATGGAATGCTTGGTACCAACAGCTATAATGCCGTTTTTTTGCATGTTTTTCAAAAAAAATAAAAATAATAACACAATTAAACCCAAAAAAACCTTATAAATACCTCTTATTATTCCGTACTTCACACACACTTCCAATCTATTAAATCTCTACTTCTATTATCTATTTCCATCCAAACTCACCATGGATCAACAACATGCTAAACGATCCGACGAACCAAATGCTGGGATCGTCTTCGAATCCCGGTTACTTTCCCAACTTCCAAGCGCCATTTATGAATCCCGACGAGCTAGCATTATTTAGTCAATGGAAATTACAACAACAACAACAATATAATCAATTTACACAAAGTCAACAAACAAGCCAAGCCATCCCTTCCCAACCAAATTCGGACCATGGTTCGTATTTTGATGTTAACGAAGTCGAAGACGAAGATAAAGATAAAACGGAATCCGATAAAGAAGTTGTTCCGACACCGACCTCAAAAAAATCGAGAACCAAGACGATGGCAAAGAAGCCAAAGTCAAAGGCGAAGACGAAGAAAACCAACAAAGACAAAGACAAAGAGGTCGATGAAGATGTGGTCCTGTCCCGACAACCACGCACTTTTTGGAGCCAAGACGAGGAGTATCTTTTGGCGGAGTGTTACATCTAAGTATCCGAGGATCCAAAAGTGGGTGCGGATCAACAAAGGGATACGTTTTTGTACAAAGTGCTCGAAGTATACAACCAGGAAGCAAAGAGGCAAAAGTTCACTACTCGTACCAAAAACATGTTGACGGGAAAGTGGACTCCAATGAATAAAGATATCAAGAAGTTAAATACGGTTGTTGATGAAACGGCGGTTATGAATGGGGAAGGTGATAAAAATTTTATGAATCGTTTTCACATTTTGTTTAAAAAAACAACGGGATATGAATTTAAACACTTGACCGCTTGGGGCTTTTTGAAAGACAAGCACAAGTGGAAAAATCCCGACTCGACTTTGGCAAGACGTAATCGTCTTCGGCCTACGCAAGAGGAGCCCGAGCATTTTGGAGCCGACGAGTTGCCACGGCCAGACGACATGTACCGGATTTCTAAGAGTCAACGTTCGTCAAACTCGACCGCTAGTTCCGGTTCAAACCCAGCATTGTTTCAAGAAATGTTGGCACAACAATGCGAGTTAGACCGCAAGGCAAAGATGGATGTTCTCGAGCGAGAGTCACTCGCGAGAGTTACATTATATGAATCTCAAAAGATTGCCGAGGAGATGTGGGTGCTAAAAATGGATACTAGCAAGATGGATCCGATCAACGTAAGGGTCGTGAAAGCACAACAAGCTCGAATTCGGGCAAAATATCCTACCGACGAGGAATAGGCTTTTATTTCTATGTTTATGTACTAGGTTTTAAATTTTATGCATTTTTTTTAAATGTAATGTGTGTTTTTTAAATTAATGAAGTTTATTTTAGTTTATATTGTGTATGTTATGTAAAAGAAAAAAAAAATAATAAAAAAAATAAAAAAAATTGGCCGACGGCTTCAGAATTTCTGGTGCCAACGGTTACGGGCAAAATGTGGTGCCGTGGGATTTCTGGTGCCGTGGAGATTTTTGCTGACGTGGCAGCACTTTTTGCCCACGGCACCATATCCACGGCTTGACGATACCTGATGCTCTAACATGTTATTTGATATGAGGGTTTTCTGACTTATGTCATGGTGTCACAAGCTTAGAAGTGTCAAATGAAGAGAAATATTTCCTTAAATAATTTAATTTTCATAAAAAACATAAATAACTTTGAAACATCATAAATATAAGAAATTCGTAATATCAACTAGACAACTACCATTAAAATATGTTAGTTTGAGTTAATTTAACGCGTCTAAAACTATACGACTGTGACACAAGTTAGAAATTCCCATTTGAAAGGGTTTTCTACCTTGCGCCATGTAAAGTAATTAGAGGTGGCAAAACGGGCGGGCCGGGCAGACACGGGCAAGGGGCTAAACGGGCACCGGGCTAAACGGGCACGGGCCAAACGGGCGCATGTTATACAAATCGCTTTAGAAAAGACCCAAAACGATGAAATAAATTCCTCAAACGTAACACCTTATTTATATTTAAAAAATTAAATATATTACATCTATAAGTTTTTCTTTAAAAATAATCGTAATATTCTCCAATTGAGAGAAAATATGTGCCCTTTGTGCCCATCTAACTTTTAGATGGACAATATACGCCCATTTCAAAAAAAAGGAGGGGGCTAAATGTGCCTCAATTTTTTAAAAATTTGCCAAAATTAGCCAATTGTTTTGATTTTAGGCACAAATTGCCACCCCTAAAAGTAATTATCTATCTATATATTCTAATAAAGCAGAGTCTAAAAAAGACTATTCTGCCCATCTTAAAAAGTAATGCTGAAATTCTAGAGTGTCTACAATAGTCATTTTGCCATAATATTTTAAACTTAACATTATATTCGGTAGCCATTAACAGGAATTAAACAAGTCTGATTTTTTTTTGGTTGAAAATTGAAAGTGTCAAAGCTTTGAAAGGAAGAAGCAATATTTTTGGACCATATTCATCAAACAATTCAAGTAACCGGATCTTCTAAACAATGAACCCTAAACCACCATTCATCACTACCAGTTTCCCACCACCTATCTGCATCCGCAAATCAACTATTGGTAAAATCGAAAACATGATTCAGAAAGCTATGATTCAAATCCCTCGCACCACCTGTGATTCAGGAAGATATCCAAAGCAAGTTAACATATTTTATATTTATTTAAATTTATTTGATTTTATCATACCTGATTCATTTTGCATTAATTTTTTTAAATACCCACTGATTAAGGAAATTATACACTTAATATACACTAATATTCGGAATTTGCTAAGCTTATGGTGAAAGCACCATTTTTTTCGGCCACACCTATTGTATAACCCAACCCATGCCCCATCAGTTTACACGCACCAAATATTGATTTTCATATTTGCAGCTTCAATTCCATTCATGTTTAAGGTATTGATTTTATTGCAACTGTATAATCTAATAAGGGAGGCATTAACGTTTGAATCTTTTTTCAGAAATGGTGAGCGTGTTGGTGTGAAGGCTCATATTTGTACCCATGATTGAATCTGTTGCACCAACATGAGTATAGAAACTTCAGGTGCAAATAAGAAGTTTCTTTTTATTATGGATTCCATTCTCCATTTGTTAGACAATTCAGCATGACAGTAAGTTGCTATACACATGTTTGAATGTTTAATGAATAGTCTTTGACAGTAAAGCTTTAACACGGTTTTTTATTTTTTTATTATTTATTTTATTTTATTTTTTTATGGCAGATACTTGACTCGAAAGTGTTGATATTATTTAAGGTTCTTGCCATTCAACATTAGGTAATGCAATTGATAGTATCTTAATTATAGGGTTTTTTTTTTTTTTTTTTTTTTTTTTTTTTTTTTTTTTTTTTTTTTTTTTTTTTTTAAATGGTAAAGATTATTCATATGAGTAATGAATTTTTTGTTTGTAAAGATTGTGTGTAAACATGCAGGTGATCGATTTTTTGTACAAAGGAAAACAAATACGTTTTGCTTATGCTTATAGTAAGGTTAAATGATGCTTTGCTTTACTGATGCTGGTTTCAATTTTTTGTTGATTTCTGGTTGCCATTTGGTATTACCGTTTGCAAGCCGTCATCGGATGCATCCTGCTAAGTGCTAGAGTTGTGCAGCAGATTTGTATATAGCTATTTGATACAAACATATTTAGTACTAAAGATAATATCCGACGTGCTTTTTGACAAATTATGGAGTTAAGCCCCACAATTGTGTTGACAAATGGTCACGACAAGTTCAGTCGGAAATTGTAAGTTTTTGTGTCACTGGTGTACTTTTAATGAGGTTATAAAATGATTTAGGTTTCTTTTTTTTTTTTTTTTTTGAACGAGATTTAGGTGTTTATTATTATAGATAATAGGTTTGGTGATGATATTGCTTTATATTAAGAAGTATTTTATGTAAGAAGTAATCTTTTTGTATTGTGCGTGCATAAGTATTTAGGAACTTAGGATTGTTGTGTATTGTTGTAAACTAGCTTGGAAGCATAGTCGCAATTTCCGGATCAGTTGACTATGTCACGCAGGTGCTCAAAATCAAAAGTTAAGTCAACCATGGGAAAATCACTCAATGATCAAATTTTTGCTTCACTGGATGAGGTTGCAGAAATCTTACAGAAGGTATGCATACAAATATGATTCAGATATGATTGACATTAGTAGACAGTAGCAGTATACCAAATCCATAATTGGACTTAAAAGATCATGCATCTCATTGGTTTATACATTGTTGTAGGTCCTGTACTAGCCAAAACTGTGTTTGTAAATTATGAAGAGATTCCAGTCAATGCAAGGTTGACAGGTAACAAATTAGATGGATAAATAGTTTGCTATTGGGATGTATCTCTTACAATTATTTGGGTATTTGCTGAAAATCTGTAAACATTTATTATTAGAATTAAAAAAATAATGACACGCCTAATACATTCCGTTTCTCACCTAAAGTGATATGGGCAGGCACGCTTGAATAAAAATGCACAAACATTTAGAATCCGATTTCAGTTATGTTTTTCTCTTTAGGTGGGTGATCGAGAACTTGACCACAAATGTTGGCACAGACCTGAAGTTATGACTGAGAAAAGACCTCTGATAATGCACGATTCCAATCCAGGAAAAGAAATTGCAACCGAAATGCAGCAACAATAGCTTCTACCGCTACCAGTGAGTTGAGATTATTTTTCTTCTCCTTTAGTTTCCTTGCTAATAAGACTTTATAATTAGAGGGTGTTTGGTATTGCTTTCCCTTATAAGTCTCATATTTGTTGCAAGGAAAACTTGATTGCCTGAGGTTAAGAAATACTCCATTTTTTTCTCGACTTTCTCAAAATTACGGGGCTGATAAGATTTCTTTCGTTAAGCATTTTCCATAAATGACACTCTGTAATCTACACATGCCGCATTTTCCATGAAAGTTGAATACATTAGTGCGTATAATGTGTGCATTATGCAACTTATTAGTATGTTAAGTTAAACAACGTAATTTTTGGTCTATAATAGTGCAGATTACACATGTTTTATCTTACGGGTGCTATTAAAAAACATAACATACTAATAAGTTGCATAATGCACACATTGGTCTATAATAGTGCAGATTACACATGTTTTATCTTACGGGTGCTATAAAAAACAACGTAATTTTTGGTCTATAATAGTATGTTAAGTTAAACAACGTAATTTTTAGGTTCATTTAGTTAATATCCGGGCATGGTCATTTTTTTGACCCATTAGTTATATATATGTATACACACATGAAGAAAACATGTTAAATGGGTGAAATTACCCGTTTTGACCCGTTACCTGACGTACTTACTTTCAACCTCAGTGAACATTATTTTGCATGGGTATTAACTTACATGGTAACATAATTGAAAATAGAAACCAATACTAGGAGGAAAATACCTTTTGGTGACAAGTACTTACACGNAATGTGTGCATTATGCAACTTATTAGTATGTTAAGTTAAACAACGTAATTTTTGGTCTATAATAGTGCAGATTACACATGTTTTATCTTACGGGTGCTATTAAAAAACATAACATACTAATAAGTTGCATAATGCACACATTGGTCTATAATAGTGCAGATTACACATGTTTTATCTTACGGGTGCTATAAAAAACAACGTAATTTTTGGTCTATAATAGTATGTTAAGTTAAACAACGTAATTTTTAGGTTCATTTAGTTAATATCCGGGCATGGTCATTTTTTTGACCCATTAGTTATATATATGTATACACACATGAAGAAAACATGTTAAATGGGTGAAATTACCCGTTTTGACCCGTTACCTGACGTACTTACTTTCAACCTCAGTGAACATTATTTTGCATGGGTATTAACTTACATGGTAACATAATTGAAAATAGAAACCAATACTAGGAGGAAAATACCTTTTGGTGACAAGTACTTACACGGTGATACTTTTATCCGAATGTATTGCATCTTTAAATATGTTGTTCATGCCATGTCTTGCTATCAATTGTCACTATTATTGGCAAAATCCTTTAGAAGACACTAATATATACAATTACGTTAGCCCGCAAAAATGGAATAGAGATGTACTGCACTTTTTAGCATAATTGTTGGGTTAATTCCTAATGACATATATAGTGTTTTCATAGGTATAGTAATGTTACAAAGTGACGTAGCTGCATCTCCTAGCTTGCACAATGTATCATATAGAATACCAAGGGTTTCGGTGATCTACTAATTAGGATTATTAGTGAAGCTACTGTAATATACTTTTGAGGATAATTAATTAAGTTAATTGTATTATACATGTTTAGTGAAGTTACTAGAGTGCCTAATGGGCTGACGTTAATTGCTTAGTTATTAGGCTACAAATTGTTTGAAATGGTCAATTCAACTCAATGTTTCGGTTACAATTACAAGTTCTGAATGTTCTAAAATTGCAGCCAACACTGAACCAAATAAAGAAGCCGCACCTTAACCACCTCCAATTGGACCCAAGAGAGGAGCTAAGGTAAATGGTTCATACGTATCTTAATATATGTAATTTAAAGGGTGTTTGGGAATCTGTTTAAGGAGTGTTAAATGGGATTCAGAGCTTGGTGGTCAAAATATGGAATTACGGTTGGTGGAATACTTAGTAGATGAGTTTAAAAAACAGCTTGGAAATTGGGTTAATGTCTGGCAGTTTTCTAAGTCAATGGCCGGATCGTATAAACATGTTAAGCGCACACAGGAAGTTCTAAGTGCAAATATTGCAGCCACTTCCCCTTAGTCCTGTTCTTCTTACTGTTGTCTATTTTTGTTGGTTTTGAATAGCCATCTTCGTATTGACCCGTACATGTTACCACAATTTAAACATGACTATGTATGTTGTTTTTTTGTGAGTTCTTAAATACGCAACTTCATTGTCTTCTAAAACTAGAAGATGTTGCGGTGCGACTGGATTAACCTTAATAGTTAATACGAAAGAATTTCTGATCAAAGGGTACGTGATATAGCTTTATCTTAAAAGGGTCTAATTAACTTCTTTATGTGTAGGTGTGTATTTCCTATAATCTTTGTTCAGGTTTTAACTTCATTGCTTGAAATGTTATAACTTATAATTGAGTTTTTGTTTGTGAAGTAACCTTCTCTTTCTATTGAATAAACGAGCTTAAACGAATTTCCAAAGTGTAAAAGAAGTGATAACAGATTTTGTTGGTGGCACTTTTTGTCCATAGTCTGTCTATTCTTGCAAATTTTAATGTTGCTTTCGCATGTACGTAACAACTTTTTTTGTTTCAAAATATAAGTCACGTATGAAAATTCTAAAAGTCAATCTCATTCTCCTCCCGAAAGTGTGAAACATGAGCTTAGTATATCTTTCATTAGCTGATACACTTAATTCCTCTTAGAAAGTTGATCATGATTTGAAGTTATACGTGTTTGCCTATGTTTAATAATGAGTATAAATTTTGCAGCCGGGTTTAACGGAAAGAAGTGATGATTCATATGTGAAGCATATGTTGGTGAGGGCAAGAAATAAAGGGTGGCGCGTAGTGGTATTCAATCGTTGGGTGTGCGGATATCCCTGTCGCTACAGCTCATTATCATTTTCAGCTTCGTTTTTACGAGATCTTGATGAAGTAGTGGAAATGGGGGCTGGAACATGTTGCGGATCTTCAAGTGTACATGAAGCTTTTGTTTTAAGTTGATAGTGCCATGTGTTATAAGTATTAGGAACTTTGGTTTAGATGTTTATTCATAATTTTGGTGTACTTTATCTACATATAACCATTTGAATTCTTATTGATGTTTCTTTGCTAGCTGAAATTCAAATGCGGTAATGAGACTACCCATGAAATTATCGATAAATACCTGCAAACTTTGTACTTTTTTTTGGGTAAAAGGGATTTTTCACCCTGGTAAAATGCATTACACCAAAAACATTTAAGTACAAAAGATGAAGGTGACTTCCCTCATCTCAGTCCCTTAGGACATATACAACAAACTTTGTACTTAAAGAATATTAATTTTTTGTTTCTGTATAGTTGGTGTTGTTTTCATGAATTCGTAAACGCTTATTGTTATACAAGGCGAATTGAGTTTATTTGTTGGTATGAATAAATTAGAAAACACTATACAAAACGTACCGCAATGAAGCGAGGGCATCAATTCCTCTCTACTGAGTTAAATGGTTATTGAAAGTTTGAAACATATAACACAACATGAACATGGTTAGGAAATTAATGATTGTGGAATTAGTTGAACCATGAATGTTAAGAGTTACGAGTGGGGTAGGGGTGCTCGATTTAGCTCATTATTAATCTTTTTTGGGTAACCATGGTTTCCGACCTTTTGGGCCGACTAATCCACGGTGTTTGAACCCACCTCACTATCAATCTTTTTTGTAATGGTTTGGTGAAGCATGTTCATGAAATCTATGGCAATCGGCACAAGCAGCTCCTAAGGTACAATATTGGAGATAAAATATTCTCAGTGACCGTTTATGTTTATGTGATTCAAAATGTTTGATTTCTAAAGTAGGTACTTTAAACAGGAGTTTTTGTTTTTGTTTTGTTTTTTTTTTTTGTTTTTTTTGTTTTGTTTTGTTTTGTTTTTTTTGTTTTTTTTTTGTTTTTGTTTTTGTTTTTTTTTTGTTTTTTTAATAGCAATAAGTATTGTACTTTTATATTCATTATGTTTTGAAGTTATGACTACCATGTCCTCTAATTTAGCTTTCTCTAAAAATTGAAGGTAAGAGTTCATGATTGGTGTGATCTTATGGTTGTTGATGCAAGTCCCAAATATCTCATTAAACAGCGGGTCGTAGAGCTAATTTAAATTTTGGTTATGTATCCATACATCTATCTATTTCTCATTTTTCAGTAAAGGGGTAAAAGCCCCGGTAAAACCTATTTCTCATTTTCTGCAATAATATTTTAATGATCATAACCATTTGAACTACACAATTTGGTAGGAATAGGGTGTTGTTCGCCTATTTCTCATTTTCTGCAATAATATTTTAATGATCATAACCATTTGAACTACACAATTTGGTAGGAATAGGGTGTTGTTCGCCCAAAGTTTATACATTTATGCATCTGGCCCGTTGAAGATAAGTAGGTAATTTCACAATTCATTTTAAATTCAAATGATAATTTAGGAGGGGAGTAAAGCTTGTGATAATACCGAATAATTAAAAAAAAATCAGCACATGTATTAAACGTCGACTATTAATGCTTTCCAAAAAAACGAATCCAAGTCTTTTATGCTACAAGAAATTAGCAAAATATAAAGGGAACTACTTATTACCACTATTTAAAGTTTGGTAACTTATGCTTATTGCTACAAGAAATGAGCAAAATATGAAAGTTTGACAACTTATGTTTATTGCTATAAGAAAGGACCAAAACATGGAAGGTAGAATTCAAGTATTTTTTTTTAAACATTAATATATTTCGCATGTTATAAGATTTTGAAATACAATTTTAGCATGGCATGCCTAATGAGCATGTCGTTAGTGCTCGGGCACCTTAAGAAGAACAAATTAATTTTAATGTTTATGATAATTTCTTTTATAAAATGAAAAGATGAACGTTCTTTTTGATTTTCACTAATCTTTATGAACATCTTTTATCACTTATCATAATATTGGTGTTTTATATTTTTGTTTGGCAATGTGTGAATGTAGTGACTTTCACGAGTATCTAACTTTGGTAAAAAGAAGAACAACTCAGCTTTCAACGAGACAAGAGTTGTAAACGTCAAGACTAAAAGGTCTACTATGAATGATTGTTGTACATAGAAATGGAAAATTTAGCGAGTTAGCTACGAGTCAAAATGGTTCACTTTTGTGTGGTCAAAGCAAGTTCCGGCTGTGTTGACATGGGATTCTTGATTTCCAAAAAGTTTTTAGATGCAATTGAAGCTATATAGCTAAATAAAAAAGTGTTACTTTATTATTACTCACACTATAGGATAATGTATATAAACAATAGTTAATAACTTAATATACCTTGGTAGGGTGATACATTCTTCTGATGTTTAATAAATTGTTACGAGACATATATAGCTATTTTATTTTACCGCCAACATTATAAGTCAAACATATTTTGGTCTCCACTTAATTTTTTGAAAAGATGGCAATGGCTAGAATTTATTGGTGGTCAATAACAAAGAATGTATGATCAGGTGCTTAAATTGATAAAAGTTTGAGTATTACTCATTAAATCTTGGAATAAGGTTAGTGAAAAGTGATAAAAGTAGAGTTATTAGAGTTGCATAACAACATGTATAGTCTTATCATTTTTTTTTTAATTTTTTATTCATGTTTGTTACACACATCTATTGAGTATCTAATACTTACATTATTATATCACATTGATCGAACATATTATTTACTCACAAATTCTCAACAATCACTCATTAGTTTGTTAAATGTCTTTACATAATACATTCTCTATCGATTTCACGGTTTTCCATTTAATCCCGTGAATTTCACGGGTTAATAACCTAGTACTACATATAAAAGAAAAATAGTCAAACATTGAAAAGTGAAATGTTGAAAGTCAAATGTGAGATAAATGTATAGTGTAATTAACACTCTTACTAAAACACCCCATTACTTAAATGTACAATAATTTATTCATAGTGCACAACCAATTAAAAGCATATCTACCAAATTAAAAACAACCAATTAAAACACTCCTTACTAAAACGTACAATAAAATTTTCACAATGTACAATTTAAACAAGCTACAACATAATCCAAAATATAAAATAATTAAACACATTAATTAATGTTATTTTTAAAACACCCTAAAATGAAAAGTACATGTTATTATAAACATTATACAAATTAATAAAACACACAAAGTTTCATACAAGCAAACAAGTTGATGGTACATATGGTTTTGAAAACCGGACCGGACCAACCGGTTCAACCGGGAACCGGTGTCGCCACCGGTTCGGCTAACCAATAAAAGCCATCCGAAAATAAATCAGAGAGGACCCATTGAAACCGATACAAACTGGTGAATCAGGTCTCATCGAGATCTATTTCTCCGGTTAATCGTCATAGGGAACCCGCCGCCGCAACGTTGAAAACATATATTTCAAAAGGAAACTATTATATACATCAAAAACCGGGTTGACCCGGGACGCTTCAAACTCGCGGGTTGACCCGACTTAATTTGACCCGTTTTCGACCCAACTCGTCGGGTTGACTTGGTTTTAATCGACTCATTTTTTGACCGGAACGGTTCAACCGGTTGAACCACCCGGGTCGAACCGGGTTTCAAAACATTATGTTTAATCCCCAAATCTTCAAACTTTTATTATTTTTCGTTTATAACCCATAAATTTTTTTTATCACTAAATGATCTTTCGCTATAAAATCTCGTTGCTATGCACGGGTACTCGTCTAGTGTATTAAATAAAGAATTGAATTAGTGAGAAGTTGTCAATTTAGACATTTCGAAACATTCCTTTCGAGTAACAAAACTAAAGAAAAACATCACTATCAAAATGGACATGTCAACAACTACTAAAGCTTTTGCAAATGGAATAGAAGAAAACTTCCTCCCCACCAAACAGATGAAACACAACATATAATTGTTCATGTTTTAGTTAAAGTTAATTATCATCTGATTGGGGAAATCAATTTCACTATTTATAACAAGTATAACTTTACCTGTGACATATAGCTTACTAAACAAGACTAGAAGCACAATTTGTTTAGACTTGGTGCATTTAAGAAAAATCGAGATGTTTTACATAAAAAAATCCATGTGTTTCATGGCCCGAGAGACGGTTCCATCCCTGTACATAATAAGGTAATACATATATCCAAATATTAGTGAAAGGGACACACCAAGAAAGAGTTGGGTGTAATGTGGCTGTTAATCAATCAAATACAATTGGAGAGTAGAGTGGAAGTTAGAATCCAATAAACCTAACAAAAGAAGTAAATGTCTTCTATCTTTTTACCATGGAATCTTTCAATTCAAATTTAATTATGATTTTAGCTAGACATTATGTAATTTGTGAGTAATAGTTAACTTTAGAAAACAACTAACATGTACATTTGGTTCAATTTGTTAGTTTTCAATCATTTTGATAAGACAAAAATACATTGTTGGTCCCTAAACTTTCCACGAAACATCACCAAGCACCCTAACTTTTCAAAATCGTCGCCTGGCGTCCAAAAGTATAGATTTTGAGGCCGAATGCGTCCCTTGACCAGAAATGATGAGGTCAACGCTCAATTTTGGTTCATTTTCCACGGGCAATATAGTCCAACCACATTTGCAACTAGGGTATGATTAATGTCTAATCCTACATTCTATTAAATTCAATAAAATCATAAACTTTCAACATCACAACACACATAACATTCAATCAAACTAACTAAGATGGTAGTGAAGTTGTAGTGAAGTTTGTAATGGTTGTCAACATGAGATCAATCGATTGTGATGCGTATACCATCACATTTAGCATTTGGTTAATTTGACTTTTTATATGTCAACGAATATCTAATATGTACAGCCATGAAATATAATGTATTGGCCAAACAATGTATTAGACAACATGAGAATGAGTTAAGACATTGAGTTTTTAGCATTTAGCATTTGGATACTTTGACTTATAATAGTCAACTGGCCAAACAAAGTCTGATACAAATCCAAACAGTCATTCAATTCTCGGGTGTATGTTGACTTGTGAAAGTCAAACTGCTTAAATCCAAACACCCGCTAAACTGCAAATGCAGATGCAAACATGCAACTGAAAGCAAAAACTCGGAAAATCAAGATTAAAATTATCATTTAAAATATGTTTCGTTACATAATGACATTAATCCGAGGCGTATGCCAAATGTAAATTATCATAATCGTATGTTTCTAAACATTCAGCATCTTCTTCAGTTTCATCATTTATTTTGTGTATCCATTTTTTTTTCTAATTTCCTAAGTGCAGCCTTCTTTTTCCAATGCTCCTGTGCCGCTGCAGAAAGCCTTCCTTGTTTCACTTCAGCATGGCTTCCTTCTGCCTCCTCCTTTCCTTTTTCCTGCTCCTTTGCTTCTTCCTTCTCCTTTTGATCTTCCTCCTGTTCCAACGCAGCTTCTAGTTCATAGTACCAGCTTTCATCACCTTCAACATTGGCCGACTGTTGTTGGTTAGATACAGGGTTTTCTGCTGCCACATGTGCTTCAGTAGTTGGTCTTTTGGTCAATTCCTTGTCTTGGATAGCATCTGCATCTCTTGGTCGTTTGTTTCCGGACAACATGATTTCAAGTGAATGTGATTGATGTATTTTATGTTGACGATATAAGATTGGAATGCAGCAACATGTAGAAGTAACCAATATATACACAAATAATGGGGAAAACGAAGAGTCTGCATTAAATTTTAGATGCATTTTTTGATCTCTTCGATTCCACATTATTTGTTGGAAATATACACGCATGTAGACGTAAAGTAGAGCGTGTCAGGGAATACACGGTTGGTCCCTCAATTTGTCTACGTTCCCGTTGTGATACTTAAACTCCCGCCAATTATTAAGTTGAGTGTTCACATTTGGTCCGTCAAGTTGACTGTCTGGTTTAGCTTGGGTTAGATCATAGTTAAATAGTGATTGGACTATTATGCCCCTGAAAATAGAACATAAAACGTGCGTTGACCCAGCCCAAATGGGTCAAGGGACGCAATCGGACTCAAAATCCTAAGGTTTGGATGCATGGAGACGATTTTTGAAAGTTAGAGTGCCTGTTGATGTTTCGTGGAAAGTTTAGGGACCAACGGTGTATTTTACTCTTTTGATAACTTGAACATATTGATGTAATGTCAACAATAAAAAGTTCATATAAGAGACTTATGGTGTCCGATGCGCAAACACAGAGAGAAAACACAACGACCAAAAATGGCAAGAATCAAAATCAAAATCATCTTTGTATTTTACGTGTTAACAGAGACACTTGAAACTGGAAGGATTATATATTCCCGATTACATTTTTATAAGCACATACGGTTGTTATAAACACCACATCCAGAGTCTTTTTCACATGCCATATTCTGATATATTATAAATGCCTGGATTTAAAATAAGAAAATTTTCTATAGCACAGATACTTAGGAAAATTTGTTGTTTTAATCTTGACTCAATTTGTTATACTGAGCTCTTTTTCACAAGACATTTTTTTTTTCAGTTTCATGTGTATGACTATGAAATATATGTTAGAACACCCAAAATGTGTAGAATAAAAGGAAACAAAGCATAATTTGTTGGTGTGACATCTGAGCCAATTTACATATTTGTTACTTTCACTGTATCTTACATTCTTGTGTATGGAAAGGAAGACAGGTAGACGTAGACCATGGACTATAGAGACACACACCAAACTTAAAGTATGTCTTTGTTCTAACAGATTGTCCCATCAGAGAAAATGCAAGGCTGTAGCGTCTACTTCAACACTGTTAAAGATCTCAGGAGTTTTCTCACATTTTGAAGTTCCTCTGAAGCTTCTATAAAAAGTTATACCTATGATGCGAAAGTGTAGTGGAATAACAGCTAGCAAAAATACGGTTTTATCGTGATGAACGTTGTCAACGGGACGAATATAAGAGGTTAAGAAAGGTGGAAATTGTGAATTTGTTAGCAATGTCTGTGGCTTGGGATCACCTGGGAGAGATTGCAAATGTCGCTCAGCTAACAGGTTTTGATGCAGTGAGGCTAATTGGAATGATTGTAAATGCTGCTAGCACGGCTCGGTTGCACAAGAAGAACTGCAGGCAATTTGCGATGCATTTAAGATTGATAGGAAATCTATTAGAACAGTTAAAAATAAGTGAGCTCAAGAAGTATCCAGAGACACGGGAACCTTTGGAGCAACTCGAGGATGCGTTGAGGAGGTCTTACATTTTGGTTAATAGTTGCCAAGATCGAAGCTATTTTTACTTGCTAGCTATGGGTTGGACCATTGTTTATCAATTCAAGAAGGCTCAAGATGAGATTGATCGGTACCTGAAGATTATCCCACTCATCAGTCTTGTGGATAATTCTCGAGTCAGGGTATGATCTTGGTTCTCTTCTAAACACATTTTTGTGTCTAGTTACTTTTTCCTTTGCGGGTTAATTGCATAAAATTGTTTCAAACTTCAGTGTGAATTAGGTTTACATTTCCAACTTTTAGTATAGCAGAAAACCATCAAAGTTTCTACAAATTTGATTCAAGGTAATCCCAAGAGCTAGTTTTTAGGTCCATGTTAGAAAAAAGTAAACGTGGTTAGGTTATCTTAAATGAAATTTTGTAATCGGGTAACATTGAATCTATTTTTGTAGAACAGTAAGTTTTTTGTTCCTAAAAATCATTAGTTACCTTTGTTACCTTTTTATGCATCCATTCTTTATTAACTTTGGTATCTGTTTATCTGAGTACCTTTTTACTACTAGTCCATTGGTCCAATGTGAAGAAGTTAACCCATTGCAATGGACCAGACATACTTTAGGCGCTACAGTGGATGAGCGTGCCCCATACACACTCGCATATTATAATCGACTTAGCATTTATCTAACGTTTATTGCAGGAAAGATTGGAATATATTGAAATGGACCAGCATGAATACACATTAGACGATGAAGACAGAAAGGTGCAACATGCTCTTATGAACCCTGATCCATCCAATGCCAATGCTGCTGCTTTGAGAAATTCTCTTTCTTATAGCTACCCAAACTTACCTTTCAATGAGGTTATCAAGAAAGAAAATGAGAAGCTTCACATGGAATTACAGTATTCACAGTCGTATCTAGATGTTGGCGAATGTGAGTTAATTCAACATCTGATGGAAATCGCGGAAATTTTTGAATCAAATTATCGATATGATACCTATGTGCCACACTATCCATATGTCAGCTGCAATAAGGAACAAGATAATAATGACCTGCATAAGAATGTCTGTTCAGCTTCAAGGTTGATGTCTTATGTATAAAAGTTATCTAAACTTTGTCTTTCCTGTAAAAAGTTGAGATGTTGGTGACATGACTTGTCGAGATTATAATGAGAAAGTATACTTTGTTGCAGAAGTACTTCTTCAATTTCATCAAGACAAGATTTGCTTTCTTCTAGAAGATCCCAGCAACCTGAAGAATGGCACTCGGGTCTACTTGGCTGTTGCTCGGAGCCTATGATGTGTATGTATTGCAGTACAACCTTTTTCGTTTGCTCTAGTTATGAACTAAGCAGGTGGCATGTATTTGTGCAGGCTTGAAAACTTTCTTCTTTCCTTGTGGAACGCTCTCGAAAATTGCTACTGTTGCGACAAACACACAGATGAGTATGATTCTATAATATTCAACTCAAATTGGCACCTTAGATCATCCTTTTTATTCCTTCGAATGTGATCTTGGGTATGGTGTTCTTATGTTCTACTCATTTTCACCACATGCGCTATTAAATATAAGGGTCATTGACTCCTGAAACAGGTTTTCCATATGAAATAGTAGTTATATGAATGACAATTAGATTGTGAAGGTAAGTTGTCAACGCTAATGAAAGTTTGGATTCAAAAATTCTTAAGAATACAGGGTGGCACAATGGGTGGGTTAGCACATCAAAATGCGTTTGGGTCAATATGGATGATTTTCCAGTAGGGGCTAAAATTCGGGTCAGGCCTACCTGCAATATTTTCTTTTCTTGAGTTATATATATAACTTATGTGTAAGATTAAATAAAACTAGGTTAATTATGCAATTATAAAAATACAAGGTTTTATGCATTAAGAATGTACACTTGGGTGACTTTTTCAACCCGTCTCCATCTTAGCTCATTTTTCAATTCCACCTCTACGTGTAGCTTGATTGAACATGTTGCTAGCTCAGTCAGAGAATGGGAACTTATAAGCCATATCAAGATATACATTGTCGAAGTAGGGTTTATAACCTAAACCAGTTCTAAACTTCCCAAAATTTCAGTGTCAATGAGGGTAAATTCCTGGTGTTAAAAAATTTGAAGTAATCAGCTAATGAAGGGCATTTCACAGTCCAGTATATTTATTATGTTATAAAATGCATAATAAGCTTACACCAAAATTGTTGTTTGTATCAGCTTCTGCAGATGTCTGCAACGAGCTAATGGCATACTCGCTAATCGTATCATGCTGTTGTTACACTTGTTGCATCAGGAGGAAGCTACGGAATACCTTAAACATCAGGGTAATAACATTAGAATAACAACTCAACTACCAAAGATTTTGCATTCTGTTTTTTCTTGCCTTACATCAATATGCAAATTAAATTTCTGTACACTGTTTAGTTGCATCTAAAAATTGGATTTGAAATAGAATAAGCCGCACTTTGTTATGTTCCACAGGGAGGGTGGTGTGAAGATTTTCTGTTTCATTTTTGCTGTTGTTGTTGTGCCCTTGTTCAAGAGTTGCGGGAAATTGAGATGCGAGGAAATTATGGTACGTATCATCAACCATTCAAATTTTGATAGACAATTAGACCAAATGTTACACAGAGGTTTTCGGCCTTCCAAATAGTCTTTTGTAATCTGATACTACTTGTTTTCTTTGTCCATTAATACAAATTATTATCTATTTGATCATTATGTAATCAACATAAGTTGTATATTACAGGTCCACAGAAGACGAAAACAAACCCTCCTCCCTGTCAGTACATGGAATCCTAGATAGAGCATATCAACTCATGGTAAAAAAAAAAAAAAAAAAAAAAAAAAAAAAAAAAAAAAAAAAAAAAAAAAAAAAAAAAAAAAAAAAAAAAAAAAAAAAAAAAAAAANGCAAGCCTGCACAATTTAAAACTGTGTACACAGTTACACTATACCACTAACAAAATGAGTTTCCATAAAGAAACCAAATTTATCATACTGCCAACACAGATAAAAGTATAATGACCTAACCAATATGTTGTACAATCCTGGTTACACTTCTGTAAAAGTAAAACTTCAATAAATATGATCAAATGCACTTTCAAGGTGACAACTATAGGACTTCATTATTATTCATATTATGCAGTACAAATGCAAAAAGTAGCTACAGGTTCCCCACATAATATACACAGCCAAAGGAGATTCAAATCAATAACTACATATCTGAAAAATAGTACTAGTATTTGTTTCTTTAAATGTATGTATAAAGTAAAGCTTAAAAGAAACTGCAAAAACGTGAATGCAGTCTTTGTCATGTTCTTGATGCATAACACTAGTTAGTAGTTCAAGTTGTTCCAAAGCTAGCATGATTCAACATAGCTCACACCTTTTGTCCATCAACTGGTGCATGCATGCATCAGTGGCTCAATAAATGTACAGTAAGCCCTTAACGATTTGTGCTCACATAGCCTAGATAGGCTAACTTCTCACTTATCTCCAACTTTAAGACTCTTATCTTGACGGGGTTCTGATAAAATTCATCTATGCCTTACAAAAATATAATAAAAAAATCCCTACTTTAAGAATGCTAAGTACATCTGTCAACTCTACGAGACTAAAGCATGTCCTCTCTAGTTCGTCAAACACTTCATCATCAGCATAGATTGTGATAAACGAAACATAATATGAATAATTCACTTGGTCGTCCTCAGTTAGAGATTTTGCAATTTGTTCGTCGGTAGCCACGTCAACTTGAAAGCAACATGATCCTAGTAAGCCAGTCCCAGAGAGGATTGAGGTGAGATATCAATGTCGACTGGTAAATTGTTCAAGAAATCAGGGAATTCGACTGCATCTCCTGCTAAATCATGGCTTAGCATAGAGATTAGCCATACAACAATAAGTTGACACTGGTTTTACATAGAAAATCTTGGTCATATTAAAGAAAGTTGTTTAAGTTGTTTTTACCTTCTGGCACATGTACATAACAAACCTAAGCAAGTGGCTTCAATGGTATTACTTCACCTAGCTTTTACATGTTATCAAATATAAAAAAACCCGGGTTTTGGGTTTCCGTGAACAAATTGCACTGAAAGCATGGCATTCCGACACACTTAATTCTTTTATCAAGTATTCAAGTATCAACATTCTATTGCATGTATCCTCTATTTATATTCGTTATACTAGAGATCCTAGGCCCAATATAATCACATATGTTAGTAAACAGCCACTTTGTGGGTTATGAAAGTGCATTAACTGCAGTGTGATTGTGGCTGTCATACGTACACATGTTTGTTAAAATAACCAACTATGTGCTGAGATCCTAGAAAGAAGAAACCTAACTCGAAAGATAATATAAAATTTTATTCTTAAAAGGATCTTAAGATTCGCACACAAGGAGATACATTAGTAATGAGCACTTTAGAAATAAGAAAAGTAACTAAACAAATTATAATATATGAAACAATCAAGGTAGTGTGACTCACCTGCAAGCTATCGTCCACACTATTAGCATGTATAATCTGGAAGGCCTCTGAGCGTGCAAAGAGGCATCACTGATGTACTGAAGTGATTAGAGAGACCAAGTATGCAATGATTTTGCCTTTGTGACACGATGTGTCACATGCCTGAATGAGTTAGCATTTTCTGGAGTGTTTAGGAATCTAGACAGATCTTCTGTGTACTACACTGAGAAGCTACTCTGGCAACACACAATCGGCCACCGTTAACCTGTGGATGCTATTATTATGTGATTTCATCTTTGTGCATCAACACAACTTGATCAGGTCAAAATTGATCATTTATGTGATTAATGAAGGTTGCATATCAACACTTGCAGGTCCTCAGAAGCCAAGCACAAGCCTTACTTTCTTCAAGTACATGGAAACTTAAAGTGATCTTAGAACAAATAAAAATCATGGTATTTTTTCCATTTCAACAACCCATTTGTGGTTTACTCTATTTGAATTCTTGTGTTCTTGATTAATTAGATCTGTTATGGTGGTTTGATGACGCTTAGCTGACTTAAATTTGCAGAATATGCTTAGGCGTAGCCATTTGACTCTTTCGATCTAATACGTGTTTATCATATTTGATTCAAAAGTGAACTTCTGTGTTTTACGGGTTTAATCCTTCCACCAGTAACATTATATCATAAATGTGATGTTTGTGAAAAACTCACTTCCTGTCATTAGATTAAATGTATATATGAAACAACTGCAAAAAAGGGAGCAGGGATGTGCAATTTACATCTATTGCAGCTGCTTACACTCAACCTCAAAGGCTGCAAAACAATATGAGTTCATAAAGAAGCCAACTTTACCACACTGCCGTATCAGATAAAAGAATAATGATCTAACGAATCTATTGTACAATAATGCCTACACTTAATGTAGATGTAAAACCTTAACAAATACGACGAAAAGCACTGTCACAGCGTCAACAATGAGATTTCATTGTTATTCATATTGTGCAGTACAATACGCAGCTACAGTTTCTCAGCATAACACAGTTCAAACTCATTCCATAGGGCCTTCAAAATATCAACTTCGTATCTGAAATTTATTATTTTTGTTTCTTGAAATGTATGTGTGAAGTAATACCTAAAAGATGCTACAAAAATGCCACACAGCTTCATTCAGCACACACCTCTTGATGCATACACCGGTTAGTAGCTCTAATTTGACCAAAACTAGCATGATTTGTATAGCTCATGCCATTCTTCATCATGTGGTGTATGAATCAGTAACTAAACAATATCCGGAACAAGGTAGAGTTAACAAAACAAACCCTTAAATCATCCATTTTCGTGGAGCCCATATATGCTATCTTTTAATTTATCGCCAACGTCAAGACTATTAACTATTTCCATCAATTCTAGAAGACTAAAACCTGGTACACTAATCCCTCTTTCTTTCATAGTACACTTCATCCTACTTGCATCATCCCACCGTCCTGCTACTGCATAGATTATAAGAAGCAGAACGTGATATGAATGATTCAAAGGGTCGTCTTCAATCAGAGCTTTTGCAATTTGTTCTCCTAAAACCACATCACCTTTAAAACGACATGATCCTAGTAAACCTGCCCACAATGAGGACTGCTGTGACATATTAACGTCAATTTGCATATTCTTCAATAATTCCACAGCTTCGTTGACTAAACCTTGGTTAGCAAAGAGGTTGGCCATGCACCAATAATGTGCAAAATTAGGTTTTACATTGAAAACCTCAGTCATGTGAAGAAAATGGTTTTTCCCTTCTGTCAACAAGCCTAAACGTGCAGAGGCACATAATACACCTACATAAGTTACTTCATCAGGAATTAAATCACCTACCTTTAACATTTTATCAAACAATTCAAGCCCGTTTTTTGGGTTGCCATGAATAGAATGCCCTGCAATCATTGCATTCCAACACACCAAATTCTTAATCAACATCCCACCAAATATAACCCCAGCAACATCAGGTCTCCCACATCTGCTATACATATCGATTAAAGCCGTGCCAATAATCAAACTAACACCTGCCAACATCCTAACAACATAACCATGAACCGACCTCCCTTCTTTCAACCTACACGACCTCCCACACGCCGTAACAACACTCACAACCGACGTATCATTCCCTCTTCCACCTTCCCCAACCATCTCCCTAAACAACTTAAGCACATTCCCTGGACACCCCCCATCCAAATACCCCGTCATCAACACATTCCACGACACCACATTCCTCTCATCCATCTCATCAAACACCCTATGAGCCCGCCCTAAATCCCCAACTTTCACATACCCATCCACCATCGAATTCCACGACACCATATCCCTAACACACATCCCACCAAAAACACTCCAAGCGTCACCACTCATCCCACAACCACCATACATATAAACCAAACTATTCTCCACAAACAAACTCCCCCCAACCCCATATTTCACAACATGCCCATGACACACCCTCCCTAACCCCAACTCCCTCGCCCTCCCACACGCGCTAATTAACCCCGGAAAACTAAAACAATTAGGCCTAAAATATACCCCATCATCCCTCAACATCTCAAAATAAAACCCAACACCATAAGAAGGCAAATTAAACAAAGCATAGGACTTTATAACAGTATTAACACAAAAAGTATCAGGGTAAGTAATAGATTTAAATAATAACAATGTGTAATCAGTTTTATAAAAATTTAATGAAAGGTTCAAGATTCTACTAGCCATTGA
>LBNU01029626.1:4833-15795 GCA_014162995.1 Artemisia annua
TTACAAAATGTATGCTACCATGAAAACATATATATATAATGACAAAAATACGTCCTGAATATAAAATGACGAAAATAAATGACGGATATTAGACTTTGAAAACTTCTATACAGCCCATGTGTATCGCACGGGCTTTCATGACTATTCATGTTTGCAAGTGTATTCAAATAATGAAATGACATGATCCCGCAATGAATACATGACAAAACTTAGTGAACATTACGTTATGAACACTTAGATACAGCCCATGTGCAACGCATGGGTCTGGTTGCCTAGTCTTGATGTAATTTCATATATAATAATGAGTGTTAAGTTCAGTTGCTTATTTTAGGGTTAATATGTGATTGTTGGGTGTCTTTTGAAGTAAATATACGTTCTGTTGCTTTAGTTAAATCTTGTGTTACTGAATCATTGAGTTTTTTAAATGACCATAGTACTTTTAAATTTTATTTAACAAAATAGGTACTTTGAAATATATTTAAATTATAATTGTACTATTTAATATTTTTATATAAAACTAAAAAAACTGAAAGAACATGAAAACAAAAGGTCAAAATTCCATGGACCTTCGATTAGTTTAATTTGATTAGGTACTCCAATAACAAAGAACGCCGGCCTAAATGTGACTTATATTTACTCCACATCATGATCGATCGGCTGCCCTCATAGTCGCCGATTGCCGCACCATATAAATTCGACTTCCCCTCATTGTTCCTCGATCTCTCACTTTATTCCGCTATGATCGCTCCTTGCCTTTTACGCCAATTACGGGCAATGACGATATCGAGATCATGTTTTAAGTACTTAATTTTTATATAGAACCTAAGTACCAATGATTTATACTTAGAGATATGTCACTTATGTTATAGTTCTTGTTTTCTGTTGTAAATATATTTATTTCATGATCATGATTCATGATTCATGTTTATATTTATTTTAGTATTACGCTGCTAAAAGTCCAAGATTTTCAAACATCAATTACATCTCATGGAGTGTAAATAGCAGTCACTTTATATGATCATGAATCACACACAAAGCCAATAGCACTTGCTAAGATAGAAACATGAAAACGATAAATAACATACATAGCATCGTCTTTTAAATTCTTAGAGATCACATTTACAAGCGAAAACAAGAACTACACTTCTTTGCCGAAGATCTTCCTGGTTAAACTTCAAGTTATGGCTATGATTTGGTTTGGGTAATATATATTCGGTATTATAAGAAAAAAAAATAAAAAAAAATAAAAAAATAAAAAAATAAATAAATTGTAATCGTTTAACAAGTGTTTAATTGCTTCAGTATAGAATTTTATGTATATCTGTTTCTCTACATGATTATTTAATAAACGTGGCCAGTGAAAAAATGAAAACATGATTTTAAGGATGGATTCTTGAAAACTACGTATTTTTGTACTAATTACTTTTAAAAGTACAATATTTTGTTAAATAAAATTTAAAAATGCAAATACTCATATAAAAACTCCTAAATGATTTCAATTTTTCTCTTTCTTAGCATTGCTCTCTTCAAGTACAAATAATGACAAATATGTACACAAACGTCCCATGCAATTTGCAGTAGGCCTTTAAAAATATTAGAATAAAAAATTAAATACTGATTCGGGGTCTTATCGGGTTGACCCGATTACTCGATAACATTAATTATCTAACCCTAACCCGAGCCGATAACACTATCGGGTTCGACTCAAAACAACCCGACAAGATTTTTTAACCCGATTAAACCAGATCCAATAAGCATTTTCGGGTTCAAGTCGCGTCTGACACCCTTACCCACCAATACATCAAATAGTGACAACCTTGTTAACTTTTGAAATAGTTATTGTCATCGCAATCCCCAAACTCTAACCCAAAATGTCTAAACAAACACATCTTGATTCTTTGTTTTCTTAAACCTAAAGTGATTCCATATACCAAACACATTTTGATTCTCTGTTTTCTTAAACCTAAAGTGATTCCATATACCGAACACATTTTTCATTCTTTGTTTTCTTAAACATAAAGTGATCCTCATATACCAAACGCACCATTAAAGTTACAACTCGTATTATAACTTCACAACCACACACCTATCATTTTATCCATCAGATTTTGAATACATTTCTCATACGAGGAAGAAGATCACAGATCTAGCAATCTTGCAGGTACTCTCNGTGTAAATAGCAGTCACTTTATATGATCATGAATCACACACAAAGCCAATAGCACTTGCTAAGATAGAAACATGAAAACGATAAATAACATACATAGCATCGTCTTTTAAATTCTTAGAGATCACATTTACAAGCGAAAACAAGAACTACACTTCTTTGCCGAAGATCTTCCTGGTTAAACTTCAAGTTATGGCTATGATTTGGTTTGGGTAATATATATTCGGTATTATAAGAAAAAAAAATAATAATAATAAATACATAAAATAAAAAAATAAAAAAAATAAATAAATTGTAATCGTTTAACAAGTGTTTAATTGCTTCAGTATAGAATTTTATGTATATCTGTTTCTCTACATGATTATTTAATAAACGTGGCCAGTGAAATAATGAAAACATGATTTTAAGGATGGATTCTTTAAAACTACGTATTTTTGTACTAATTACTTTTAAAAGTACAATATTTTGTTAAATAAAATTTAAAAATGCAAATACTCGTATAAAAACTCCTGAATCATTTCAATTTTTCTCTTTCTTAGCATTGCTCTCTTCAAGTACAAATAATGACATATGTACGCAAACGTCCCATGCAATTTGCAGTAGGCCTTTAAAAGTATTAGAATAAAAAATTAAATACTGATTTCGAGTCTTATCGGGTTGACCCGATTACTCGATAACATTAATTATCTAACCCTAACCCGAGCCGATAACACTATCGGGTTCGACTCAAAACAACCTGACAAGATTTTTTAACCCGATTAAACCAGACCCGANCAAGATTTTTTAACCCGATTAAACCAGATCCAATAAGCATTTTCGGGTTCAAGTCGCGTCTGACACCCTTACCCACCAATACATCAAATAGTGACAACCTTGTTAACTTTTGAAATAGTTATTGTCATCGCAATCCCCAAACTCTAACCCAAAATGTCTAAACAAACACATCTTGGTTCTTTGTTTTCTTAAACCTAAAGTGATTCCATATACCAAACACATTTTGATTCTCTGTTTTCTTAAACCTAAAGTGATTTCATATACCGAACACATTTTTCATTCTTTATTTTCTTAAACCTAAAGTGATCCTCATATACCAAACGCACCCTTAAAGTTACAACTCTTATTATAACTTCACAACCACACACCTATCATTTTATCCATCAGATTTTGAATACATTTCTCATACGAGGAAGAAGATCACAGATCTAGCAATCTTGCAGGTACTCTCTTTATAAATCACGTTACACAATATTTATTTTCGTTGATATTATGTTGCTTCAAATGCTTGCATACGATATATCGTTTCACGTTTTTTATTAACAAAAGAAACTTGATAAGATCGAGTTCGCAGCTTCATCAATATTATTCACAATGCATGTGGTAAAGCAAAATCTCGGGTTAATATATGTGGGTCATTGGGTAGTTGCACACGAGGGGTTAAGACTTCAAAGGCCTTTAGTTAATCCTCTTTGCATCCGTATGAAAATACCGAAACATATTTCTAATTAAATATAATTCCTTGTGAGAGACCCTTTACCAGACTTTCGGATATGTACTGATTAACGTATACCATTATACAATTTCTTGACTTCAGGCAAATCTGAAGTCCGCTAATGTCGAATCTCAAACATTTCATAATATGAACATAGGTGATAAAACTTTAATTATTAACACTTTTGACATTATGTGACGTTTGATAACCTTATACGTAGTATCAATCTTGACAAAGTATGTTATGTTTACAAAATAAACAAGTCCGAACACTATTTTATTTTTATTTTTATTTATTATTATTATTATTGTTATTATTATTATTATTATTATTATAAATCACCTTATGGTGTTTATTTTTTTTATTACCCTCTTAATAGTTTGGTTAAATGTGACTTGAAATTTCGATTATCTTCATATTCGTGAAGTCAATTTAATTATCAAAACGGGGCAAGTTCGAGGAATGGGTAAAAAAAATAAAAAAATAAAAAGGAATTTAATATATATTCTTACAAAATTTTATAATTATGTCAATATCCTTGTAAAAATACAAATTATGTCAATATCCTTTGAATACTTCCAAATACTCATGTATATCCAAAATAATAATTTAATCTATTTCGATATATTTACAATTACTTAAAAGATAAACAAATTAGTCAATTACCATTTTACCTTTGTATCTAATCAAGGACTTAGGATCAAATGAGAAATATAATTAAGATGAGAAGAATGAGAAGAAACTACAACCACAAATATTAGATGCACCCATAAAAAATATATGCATCTCCTATTCTTTCTCTTTCTTTATTTGAAATATGTGGCTATAATTTTTTCTCACTCTTCTCATTTCATTAATTCTTCTCACTAGATCCATACTCCAAGAGGAAAGTAATATCTGAGTTAAGACACTGCACTTTCTTTGTCGTCTGTCATTGGTTTTTCTTAACATTTTTTGGTTTGTAAAAAAGGCCAAGATAATGAAACTTCATGAAACCCGACCCGCAGAAAAGTCAATGAATAATTATCAAAATCTCTTAAAATTGTTAGAAACTCTTAATCAGTTGATGGGTAGTACCACATTACCACTGATGTATGAGACTAAAGAAAAAAATTAAAAAACCCAATTGAAAGTAATGCTAAATAGCTGTGATTAAGCCATCACAGCCATCAAAAGAGGGTCCCGTGCAAGGAAATAGATTTAAGAGTAAAAATCTTCAAAAGGAAGATCCCCTATGAAGCCTCGTGAAGTATTGCTTTTTGCTTATGATAAATATAAAGGTAGAAAGGTAATTGCTCTATTTGTTTAGCAATTTGAAAATAGTTAAAAGTGATAAAATGAATTAACTTGTGATTTGTATATACATGAGTACTTTTCAAGTTTTCAAAAGATATTGGCGTAGTTTGTGTTTTTAAAAGGATATTGATGTAATTACAAAGTCTTGTAAGGTGTAGATGAAATTCTCCCAAAAAAATTCCCTAAGCGAAACACCTCCTTATTGTTCAAATAACCATATAAACAAAGTTTAAACTTAAATATCAGAAATAAATAAATAAATAAATAAATAAAAAGTAGATTCAAACATCCAAATGCCGAAATAAACCAAACACTAAAGTTGAATACATAGAAAAATTAACTTAATAAAAAGTCTCCAAAATTCTAGCTTCTAAATACCGAAATAAACAACATCACATCTCTCGTAGACATCCGCGCCTAACGACCTAAAGTCTTGCATCATGTCTCTCGTAGCAATCCACGCCTAACGACCCAAAGTTCTTTGCATATGCACTTAGAGCTTAAGCATACAACAATGATCCAATACAACTTTTTCAAACAAATTACTTAGAGAGTGTTTGGGATTGGTATTAAAACACATCTTTATCAAACAAAAATCATGTGAATATTACCTTGAAAAATATTAGCGATTTATATAATCTTTGAGATTTTCTAATAGTCCTTCTTCCCTTTCTTCTTGCTCATCTAATACGTGAAAGAGAAAATATATCATATACAAACATATAAAAACACATAAAAATTAAGTTGCAAATAAAATGAAATAATATAATCCTTTTAAATCTAGCCAATCACGAGTGCACAACAGTGCCTCAACATTTGATGGCGACAATGAGCTTCGATAGTTACTCACGATCCGACCCCCGATACTAAATGATTATTCAGAAGCCACTGTTGTCATTTGGAAACTAAATAAATCACTAGCCATGAAAGCCAATCTCGGGTGCCTCATAGAGAACAGTCTTCTCAGTAATCGTTTAGAATGTTAGCAGATTTCCTTAGCGAAAAAAAAGGGAATTCACTTGTCTTTTCGATTGAATTTCATTCAATATCCCGTTCTTGTCGGTTGGTCAAAGATCAACCCAAAATTGATTCAAAAGCTGTGGTTTGCATGGCAATATGAAGTGCTCGTCGATCTCTCCGAACCATTATACCCCAAGCGACGGTGAAACAACCCAAGCGCAAGCAAGCTGGCCGCCTAGCGTCCTCAAATCATTCAATGTCATCAGCTGAGCTACGTTGTCCTCAAGGACTAGCATAATCGAAATAGCAAAATTCTTGGGTCATCTCAATGGGTTCAGAATCCACACGTTTCTCTGGAGCATCATAGCGTACTTCCATATATCCACTCAAAGGAAGGTCTTTTCGTACTGGATGACCCTCGAATCCATAATCTTTTGACATACGGCGTAGATTTGGATGATTGATGGAAGAAACACCAAACATATCCCAAACTTCTCGCTCCCACCGGCCGGCTGATGGAAATGGACCGACTACCAGGGATATTCGTGTTACTTCATCTGCACCGGTTTGTACACGAATGTGTGAGTTATAACAAGTACTCAGTAAATCATAGACCATTTCAAATCTTTGTTTTTGAGATGGATGATCAACTCTGCAAATATTGATCAAAACTTGAACCCTTGTATAAGTATGCAATTTAAGAAAGCATAACAATTGAAATGGAGAGTTTGTATTAGTGTTAGAGCTACTCCCATGTTCTGATCTTTCCATTTTTTGCCCATTTCTTGGGTAAAGTCTCTCAAGTATATTTGAAAATGAATTGGTTATCCATAAATTAAAGAAAGCTTTCTTGTAGTTTCGCTTCTTGCTCTAAAAGTTAGGAAAGGCTTGTCGGAAATTGCCAGTTGGCTTGGTCCGAACAAGAAAGGCATGGGACTCTTTGGGCATTGCTTGGGTCGAGTGAAGTAAAGACTGGCTACCTATAATATTAAGATCTCTCACCGCACTTTAGATATAATGAAAACCTTTGGTTTAGGAGTCATTCAGGCTAGATATAAAAAAAAGAACACAGCCTTTATATGATCCCTTTCTAGTAACCTATCTTGAGCAGGAAAGTGTAAGTAGAAAAAGACTGGAAGAAATAGGATTCGAACCCATGAATGATGAAATCTTTTTGTATGTCGACTTAGCAAACCAAAGCCTTAAGCTATTGTGCTATCCCCCCATGAACAGATCAAATAGCCCTTTTGGCAACCAACCCATTTTGCTCTATCATTTCTTCTTTCTTTCCTAGCCTACTCAAAAATAATTTGACCAAATTTTGGTTTTGGATAACAAGAAGGTGAGCTTCTCTACTTTTATCAAATCAAAACCCCAGTCAGATACTAACTCGGTGCAGGTCACGTGACCTCTAGCTCGGCATTTACTTTTTTAGGCTTCTTCTACCTACATCTCTATGTGCCCCTCAACACTTCCATATGGAAAAACATCTAGTAATGTATTTAACCAAAAAGTAGATTATACTTGTTGGAAGTGAGCCGAAGTTCATAGGCTAAGTGAAGGGGGAGCAACGGTTGATCGAAAAGCGAAGACTCCCTCTTTGTCTTATTAGCATAGGTGTTCGTGAACGATGAAAGCCGCTTAAGACTTGAATAAAGAGGGCTAGGCCCCGGGAGGGAGTTTAGGGCTTTATTTAGTTTAGCTGTCTAAAAGAAAATTCCTTCCCATCCCTTTTCGATACGGAGACGGTTAGAGATCCAATCAGAATAATCTAAGGTCCTAATTCAGCGGGACGTTTTTTCAAAACCCATTGCATAGGCAGCTTTCAAAAAGGCCTTGAGTACACCTTGTAAGGATGCGAAAGCAACTGACTAAATATAGTCTGGAGCTGGACACTATCCCCTAGACAAATCAATAGGAAATGCTACAAGCCATTGTTGTTCTTTTGACGATGAACCACTCCAGTACAACAAGGTAAAGTGGCCTCTATATCCATTCAAAAGAAAGAGATGAATAGATAAGGCGAAACCAGCCGAAGGATATGCGCTAACGAGCAAGAAAACGGAAGCTGCAGTGGCACCTCACGAACTTCCGCCTAGAGCAGTACTATAGGCATTTGTACGTTTTCAAATCCTTCCAAACAACCACCTCTGACGCAGGGACTATGAGTGAAATCACCCCAATGCCAAGTCACTATGGTATCTCCTACTACAGGTATGACGCTAGCTAATCTGAGTTAGCAAAGCGCTTAGGCTAATAGAAAAGAGAGCGACGGTGCCTAGCCTTTATTCTACTACGCTACGAAAAGGCCAAGCGCTGCTAATGTGGCTACTAAGATATTTCTTTGGAAAGCTCCTACTAAGATGAGAAGTTTGCCAATAAAGCTGCTAGTACCAGGTAAAATTTTGGCGCACGTTTGCCTCACAGGTCGATCTCCCATATGGTAGGCGTTGGGCCCTATAGAACTTTCAACGAAAGAAGTTTGCCTTTCTGGTGCTTCACGCATGATTGCTTGTCTCTTCGATTGTCGGACCTATCCTCGATCATATATTTGAAAGAGCTACCATTGCTTAATAAAGATCTGCCTTTCTTTCCAAAATTTTAAAACATTAATCTTTGTTTTTCTAGCAATTTCAGGCTCCTCTAAATAGTAAATACAATGTTAATTCTCACTTGTCACTTTTTCAACTCTTCGAAAACAACAACGAAAAAACAGAAAGCCAACTAACTCATCTAACTCGTTTATTGTGTCACCCTCATTAACATAAAATTGAAGTTGTACTCATTATATAGCTCATACAAACACTCAACTATGTCTTCCACTTTTTGTTTATGTACTTCAACTTCCATTTCATGTTTCAAGAAACAATAATCAATGATTTTAACGTTATACCAGGGATCCATGATACTCACAAAAGACAAGACTTTACAATAGTCATCTCAATACTTGTCAACTTCGGCTTCATGTCTTTTCCCATTTTACTTATGATAGGGTCTAAACGGTGTATTTCTTGTTCAATACTGGACATAATTTTGTGTACTTTGAAAAAGTGTAAATTTAGGATATAAGTTACAACAAAACAATGCTGTGATCTCATAGAAAGGTTTAGAAACTTGGTGATTTCCTTAATCCTTATCCATTCGATGAACAACTTTCCTAATTTGTATCAACTAAATCCAAAAGTGCATACATATTCTGACAAACTAATGCACACTAAATCATCATGTAAGTCAAATTACATTTCCTTACCAAATCTTGAAAAACAAGCCTTCCCATTGCAACTGCAGGTGTGCAATGCATTCTGAAAACCCTACTTTCTTTCACTATTTCACTCGATCCTGAACTTTCTCGGTGAATTCTTCAATCACTTTTTAACCCGGCTTGTATGATAAGATTTAGTAAATGTGATCCACAACGCACTTGTATTACTTTACCATCACAAACTAACAAACTATTCCATCATAGAAACCATCGTACATTTGGCGTTATCTAAGTTGATAGTAATTCTTATCAATTCCACGATCTAACATAAATTTAATCAAAAACGATGCTAAAATTTTACCGGTGCGAGGCAGTATAACTCTAAAGTTTAAGACTTTCTTTCTTAAGACCCAATCTTCATCAACATAAGGAGCTCTCAACGCCATGTATCCATCATTTGTTATTGAACTCCACAAATTAGTCGTGAAACAGATCCTACTACCAATGTTGCAAAAAAGGTTAGGCGCTAGTCGGGTGGTCGACCACCTTCGAGGAGGGATCGGTCTAGGAGCTCCGCCGACGAGGCCTAGGCGGATTGGATTTTTTTAATATTTTTATAATTTTTTATTACTTTTGTTACTCGTATTTATTTAATATTATTATTGCATACTTTATATATTTTTATTGATTTTGTTTTTTTTGGGTAAAAGGTCTAAAGACCCGGTAAATATATTACTCCAAAAAATGTTTAAGTACAAAGGATATGGGTGAATCCCATATCTCAGCCCGTTACATAAGCAGAAACGCTATAACAAGATACTTCCTATTCTCTAAACAAGAAAATAAACCACTACTCAAAAGATAATATTAGACTCCTACGAAAACAAATTTATTTCCTACCAAGGAATTGGAGTTTGATACCATACGTGTCATAAAAAGCATCCAAATTCCCTGGAAGATCGTAGACCTGATCCGCATAGTTATCATAATCATAGTCATCATAATCAGCTTCACGATCTTGACCACCACCAAATAGGTTCATTGACTCATCAAAAGTGTTCACAACCTCCTCTTCATCACTGTCGAAATCAACAATCTCTCCCACCTTAGAGGATGGGTTAACCCTCTTAGTAGAAGAAGTAGACAGAGAAAAAGAAGAACTAGCCTTACTAGCCGCGGCCTGCACCTTCTCTTTCACAACACTCACAAGCGGTTCTTGTGATACATTACCAGTCTTTTGAGACTCATCCACCCTAGCTTCCTTTTTATTACCCAGATAATCAACCTTTTTAATAGGCTGACCGTCATCATCCACAGAGGTAGCTTTCCCATCAATAATTAGCTTTTCAAGCTCCCCAATTTTTTAGCACTAGGAGTAGGACCAACCTCTTTAGCTTTCATTGTACTACCAGGATCCAACTCAGCCCCATCCTTAGACACGACATTGTAACACCTGGTATTTTTCCTAAAACCTAATCCTAGCCAAACTTCTATTTTTAGAGCCTGAAACATTTTAAAACTTTAGAGCATGTTAAATTGGATTTGAAGAGCGTGAGATATATTAGGAACGAGAATTTATTCCTTGATTTACTCAGCACAACCTAGAGAAACTCGAATTTGTTTCATTTGCCAAATTATTTGATTTATTTTGAGTTTGAGAAAAACTCTGAAGTTTATGCTTGATTTTATTGGAAAAACTATTTCGTGAACGATGGCGCAAGTTTCGTAATTTTTCCAGTCCGTTTGCTAAGTCATTCGAGTCCCGAACCGTTTTTATGAGAAGTTTAACTAAATGGCGAGACTAGTCCCCGTGGTTATTTACAAATTATACCCTAAACTTTAATAAAT